>JAYJMF010301614.1:0-13417 GCA_036873715.1 Salvia sclarea
ATTATAATTAAATTTTGTTAGTTTGTTAGAGAAAAAAGAGGTAAAAGGAGTAAAACATGGTCAATACTCAATAGTAAAACCGTTGAAATAAAAAAGGAAACTAATTTATGTTTTTAATTCAAACTCAAATTCAATTCATTATAATTTTCTTATTTTACATCCATTATTACATATATTGAAATAAAGATTTTTTTCATGATGTTTAATATAAGATGTATATTGTATATTTTTATTTAGATGCAAGAATAGAGAGAAGTAATAAGAAAATTTTGTTCTGTACCCACAATATAAAAAAAAAATATAGATATAAAGAAGAAAGAAAAAAAAGAGAGAATAAAATTTTGCACCCACGTTGGATAAGAAAATGAAGATAAAAGAGAGAGAAAACTTGAGCTAAAAAATAGGAATTTTGCTATTTGAATTTTGCCGGGGAAAAGTTGCGGTTGCAACTCTTCTTTTATATAATATAGATTTATCCGATACCACAATCAACCAATCCAATTAAATAATCGAATCATATAATTTGAAATAAAGATAAGTGATTTATTAATTATGTGATCTCTACTAGTACTACAATATGATCGATCAGCAACTCAGGTGGATGAAACACAAAATCGAAACATCTACTCCTACTATAATGGATTTAATTTCTGGTTGTGATCATATCAAACAGACAAGGACCTAGTAATCACTCCCTTGAATCTTCCTCTCGACCCATGAAGGCGACAAAACCGGGCTCATCTTGCACTCCCCTTCACCTTCCTCCTTCTCCAACATCCCACACCCTTTCGAATTATTCTCAGACGGGTAAATCTTGACTCTCCACACCTTCATCGTCTGATCCAAACTCGCGCTGTAAACCAGCAACCCTTTCACAACCTCGTCGCTCTCCACCGCCGCCGCTAGGCACTTCACTGGCCCGTGATGCCCGTCAATCACCGCAACACACGAATGGAACGAATTCCCCTCCTCCCTCTTCCATATCCTTATCGTCGCATCCTCCGACCCACTCAGTATCAAATCCTCCACCGTCACCAGGCACAGCACCGCAAAATGGTGCCCCTGCAGGAACCCGGCGTGGTTGTACCGCCCCGACATCCTCTCCTTCTCCCAGAAGTTTATCAGCCCGTCCGACGACCCCGAGTACAGGAAGCAGTCCTTGTTCGGGGAGAGGCTCAGCGCGAGCGCGTTCACCGGCGAGGGCTGGAATTTCAGAGTCATGGTCAAAATGTGTGAAGTCTCTCTGGAGACTCTCCGCCAGATCTTGACGGTGCCGTCGGAGGAGCAGGTGAAGACGCAGCCGTCGTCCTGGTTGATGACGACGGCGTTGACGTGGCCCTCGTGGGCGGTGAAGGAGTCCACGCACCGCCTCTCGGAGAGCTTCCACACCTTCACGGTGTGGTCGTAGGAGCCCGTGTAGAGGAGCTTCTCTAGGCTGCTGTATGCTAAGCAGGAAATGGTGTTTTTATGGTGGATTTTGTGCTTGGTGTAGTAGGAGAAGAGGGAGCGGCGGCGGGGGATGGTGGCGATCTTTTTAGGGCGGAAGTGGTGCATGAGGGAGAGGTCCCAGAGGCGGATGCGGCAGTCGGCATGGGTGGTGATGAGGAGGTTGCCAGAGGCGAGGATGGCGCGGACCTGCCCCGTTGAGGCCTTTAAGCAAACAGTTTCCGTGCATTCCGGTTGGCGCCACGCGTGGATGCGGCAGCTGGCGGAGCCCGTGAAGATGAAGTCGGTGGTGACGGTGATGGAGAAGATGTCGCCCTCGCTGCGGTGGAGGGAGGCCAGGCAGTGGTAGAGGAGGGGCGGGGAGGGGGAAGAAGGCATGGGGGAGCGAGTCCATGGGGTTTCGGGGCTCATTTTCCAGAGGGGGATAGACGCGGCGGAGGCGCAGGAGGTGCGGGCGGAGGAGAGGACATCGGAATTGTTGTTGTTGCCGCCGAAGGAGAATCTTCGAGGGAGGTTTATGTTTTTCCTCTCTTCGTCCACGAATTGCCATAGGTTGTCGTCGGTGTAGAGCTCCATGGGAGATGGTTTCAAGGAATTTTGCTGCATTTGTTTTGAGAAATGGACAAGTTTCAGTTCGTTTGGTTTTTCTGTTTGTCAAAGGATGGAAAACAAGTGCTCATTTCGTCAATTAGTCAAGTAGCGAGGATATAAACCTTTATTTTTGTCTATTCAGAATTCTCTTTATAAATAATTACTTATATCATCTACTGTAAAAGAATATTAACGTTCTTACTTTTTCTTGTCCATAATTACAGTAAAATATTCATTTACGTACTATACCTTTTTAGAATTAATTTACCAACTTCCCCACGAGTAGCTCGTCAGAAAGTTAATTAATCATTTGATTACCAAGCTTGAACAACCTTAATCAAAGAAAAATAAAGGTGACAACCAGTATGCAAGAATGAAATTAGATGAGAATGTAATGAATTTTGGAATAGAATGGTAATGGAAATGGAATAAAATATAATTTATACGGCTGGTATGTTGGAATGAGCGACTAGGAACTAATGAAGTGAAGTAAAAATCATTATTCTTATAATTGATGTTGTTGTTGTTATACACATTATTATTGTTAATAATCTTTTAAGTTACAATTCATATATGATTAATCCCATTTTCATGGAAAAAGATTATAATCTCGTGGTCGGGGAATGGGAGGAATTACCAATTTTATGTTAACTGGAATGAGCATTAAGTTTGTTAGGTTAGTAGCGACTTGGCGTATATGTGCTAAAATAAGACAAATTAAGACAAAATTATTATTTTTTTGTTAAGTTTTAGCAAATATATTTGTCATTAGGTTTTGTTAGGTTAGTGGCGTATATTGTGCTAAAATAAAAATACTGCTGAATGAAAATATAATTTAGGAACCAATTTGAAATTGGAGAGGAGCAAAGCGAGTTTGTACATTCTGGCTATGTTCTTTTTTTTCCCTACTCAATTTAATTTCCCAGTTTCAAGTAGACGCTTACTTGATAAAGATGTAAAACAATGGTCGGTATATATATATATATACATGAAGGAATCAATATAGAAATATTAAAAGAGATGTTGGATAGATAAAATTATAATCATGCGTTTGTTAGTTGGATCGAATCAGAGATTTTTAGCCAGATTGGTCAATTTACCTTTTACTTTAGAAATTACTCATAATTTGACCAATATCTTAATTTTGTCAATCCATTATCAATAAATAATACAACAAACAACAAATACATAGTTAATGATTCAGTTCGACTATTAAGATTCACTTTTTCGATCTTGGTGTTCTAGACCTTTGTTCTGATATGTATCTCTCGTTTCGAGACTCTGTTTTGTTGGGACATTTCTCGTGCCGTGGTTATATATGTATATTTTTTTATTTTCTAAAAAAAATTAAGATTCACTTTTAGTTAACAAAGAAAAGAAAAATATCCACTATGTAATATCCACATAACTTAATACTGGGCCAAGTACTCAAATACCCCCACATTGGATTGGGTGTGTGTGGGAGTAAGATGTTACAACAGAGTACATAATATAATCAATACTGACATATATATACTTCACATTAGTATCTAAAGATGATAGTATTATGATATCATACAAAAGCTACTAAGGATGGATGATAATACAATTAATTTAGAGGATTTGGGTAGGATAGAAGGTTGGCATTTGGAATCACTTTAGTAGTAGTAGGCAAAAATTAAATGTTAGTGCAGTTTGGGTATTGTAGGATTTATTAGTATTCAAGTAAGGTTGGTGACTGATACAATTAGTGCATTTATTTTGTAAGGTTTGCATAGATTTAATGAATTTATCTACCTTTCGATATCTCCGCTAGGAATTAGATATGTGCAAAGGGGTTTTTTACTCATCGAATTAAATGAAGCTTGGCGTTAAATTGTTATATACTTAGCCTGTAGTGTAATTCTTTTTTTCTTTTGATAAATAAATGCAGATTTTTTTTTGGGATAATTTTAGGCTTAATAATACCATCTATATGACGTCGAGGGATAAGTTGAAATCACGCTTAAAAGTGCAGCTGGTTATACATATATAGTTTTAAATCACTCCTTTAATAGTAATAGCTTTAGACAAATCGATCGTGTTTGCATCTAGGCAATATATACATATTCATTTCGTCGAGATTTCTATATTTCAATCACTATATCATCAGATCGATCACCGATCAACAAATTGAGACTATTGTCGAAAAACAACTTGCAAACAATTTTTCATTCATATAAGTTGAATAAATTTCATACGTTTAATTAGTGTTCGAACAAAACTATTGGTAAGATTCAAAGGCACTATTAAATATTTTATTATAATCTTCACTTTGGACGATCTTATCTATAAATTATTATTATATAAGAGACCATTTTAATCTTTCTTGTTAGTTTGTGCTCAAAATAGTAACCACCAGTTTTGCTTTCACGTTGTAGTTTTCAGTTTGTATATTTGTAAGGATTTACACCTCCATCATACTGTTGGAACGGGGGTGGGGCACTGAGGGCGAGGATTTTACTTTTTTGCTGCAAGGATTTGGTTTTCGCACTTTCAATTAAGAAAGTTTTGAATCTTGTTCTAAATATGCAGTAAATGCTGACCTAACATTATTTTACATAAATGATGCTCCGTTTGCGGGTGCATTTATTCTCCAAATCATGTCCCTTTCAAGCTAAGCTAGTTAAAGTTCATCACCAATTGGAACCAAGTGAACATTTTCCTATATTCCAATTGATTATTTAGGAATGGAAATTGAATTTATATAATTAATTAATTGTCGCAATATTGTTTTTCTTTTTGTTTACAACAAACTACTAGTACGCTACACATTATACAATCGCCTATATTATATGCATAATTCTATATGTTATAATATGTCGATGTTTTTCACCTTATATAACGTCTGTAAAAGCTTCAAACGTTAATCATTATATGATGACTTGCCAATGTCAAAATAACATTATATATTGGTGTATTTCATCCATGTGTCTTGTATTGGAATCCCAAAATCATGGTACATGTTCAGTCTTATATATATATATATATATTTAGTACTATCATATATACAATTTAATTAAGGAAAATGCACTCCCTCATATCCATAAATTGAGGTCGTGAAAGTTGTACCCCGTTAGTGATTTTTGACATTGGAAGTCCAATTAGCCATTAAATTTTAATTGTGATATTTTTAGTCAAATAAATTTAATGACGTGAAAAATCAAAATATTAATTCCACGTTATCAAAATGATATTACTTGTGTCTTTTGAAAAAAGGGATAATAGTCTTTTATATCTCCAACTTTTTACATTTTTCAAGATATATTCCCAACTTACGTTAATGATAAAAAGACCCCATATGTCCCCGACTTTAATTTTTTTACCCCAATATATATCCCCATTTTATATTAATGAAAAAAAAGACCTTATCTTTAATATTTTTTTTTCATAATATATCCCCAATTCACAAAATAAGTAAAAGTTAATAATTTCTTTTTTTCTTTTTCTTTTTTATGCATACATTCTTTTTCACATACTATGTGGAAATGTACATTGTGAACTTAAATATTAAAAAAATGCACATTTGTTGAATTGGAGCTCTTTGAAAAATACAATTTGAGATCTCTTATTCAACATATGTGCATTTTCTAAGATTTAAGTTCACAATGTATATTTTCCCATAGTATGTAAATTAAAAAACATATAGAAAAAAGAAAAAAAAAATTATTAACATGTAACTATTTTATAAGTTGGGGACATATTATGAAAAAGCTTAAAGTGAAGGGTTTTTTCATTAATATAAGTGGGTAAATATATTGGAAAAAACTTAAAGTATAGGACATATATTTAAAAAAACTAAAAGACGAGGGTCTTTTTTTCATTAACGTAAGTTGGGGATATATTTTGAAAAAAGTTGAAAGTTAGGGATTTTTTTTTTCATTAACGTAACTTGGTAAAGATAGGAACATATTTTGAAAATCGCTAAAAGTTGGGGACATAAAATACTGTATAAAAAAAAAAACTAGAAGTATATTTTCGTTCAATTTGGTATATTTGACTATAAGTAATACTCCAAAATCTTCAAGTAGCTCTCAAATTTGAGTTTCAGTTATATGAGCTTAAGTCGGACTTAAAACCCAGCGGCCAATTCAACTTTTGATGCCGGAAATCACTAAACGGATTAAAATTTAAAATTATCGCCAAACCTAATTCGATAATGACAAAGTTCACGGAATAAATTTTGTGAAAAATTATTTACCCATTTATGAAAATTAATCGTGAAATTATTGCTACAATTAATATAACAATAAAGGAGGAAATCCTAATCTATTAACCTTTACCGAGTATTTTTCTTGCTTATGCTGTATTATTTAATTTAGCTACTAGTATCCTGTATCCCTACGCATGTGAATATGCAGTGATTAACTAACATAGTCTTGTCATTATTGAATTGGCTTCAGAAAGATATTCATTAACCTACGACTCAAAACAAATATATGAAATATTGATATATTTCTCTGGCCATTCAAGCCATACAGTAGGAGTATTAGTACGCTAAACATGATAAATAACATTAAGAAATTCAGAGCATATCTCTACATATTCCGAAACTCTTGGATTCCAATTGGCTGGATACAATTTATGGCTGCTAGCAAGTCATGCATGTACCACTTCATCTTCTCGATAATTACGAATTACTAACTAACTTCTTATCACTACTATTAATTTCATACATTTTAATAGCTAGAATTCTCTCGTACAGTTTCGTAATATAATTTCAAAGTCCTTTTGAGGCAAACTCTTTATTTGCTTTCTTATGTTGGCTGTGAGCATTTTGGGCTCGTTGTCTTTGAATATTTTCTATTAATCAAAGTATTTTACCGATTACATTATGTTTTCAACTAATGATTGCATAATGTGTTCGATTAAGTCTAGCTAAGTAGATATACTGGCTTGGGCATGACAAAGATGAGAAATATGAACTTGACAAACTAGCGAAATCTAATTAGTAGTAATTAGGATCTAAACTCATGTGTTCCCGAAGTCCTAGGTCTGTTTCTCATGTCTCGTCGAGCCCATTGCGTCAGTTGCAAATGGCGTTAGTGGGCAAGATAGACTAGAAACAATAATCGGACTAAAGCGTAGGATGTCTCTCGCTCCGAATAGTGTGACTAGGGCGGGTGATTGTGGTCGTATATATTGAGAAATCCCCTACCTTTCGGCGGTGAGCACTTACATGCTTAGAGGTCAGTTGGGCCGTCTAGTGCTAAATGCAATCTGTCGTGACCTTGCGAAGTGGACTTACCATAGATCCGAGTGAGGCATGACGAGTTAGTGATGGTAAAACACTAAACAGTATGGATGAGAGCTGGGTGAGGTAGAATTGTGTGCGTGACGTCGTGACAATGGGGGCATGATTCCATTGAGCCTATAACCAACGATACATGAGTCTAGTGAAAATATATGCATCGATGAACTAGTACAAGTCATATCAACATTAGCGTCTTGCCCAAGCTAGGCTTTTTATTATTGATTGTTTCATTTAAGTCTATTTCAGGTTTATGCTATTTCTCGTATTGGCCACGACCAAGTCAGTAATAACAACTCTCTCTTTTTAGTGACACGGTGACATTGAAGGCACTACACCAACTCCCTGCGGATGTACCCTTTATACTTAACGCTGGCTACCCCTGTGGTGAACATAAAGGTTATTTATTTTGAACGTGAAACGACAGCATGTCACACCATATCATTCACATTTGTATATGGGGAATTCGGTGGTTGTTGTACAAGTGTAAATGTAAAACCACCATCAATGAATGTCTCCCTAAGTAAGGGGTCATTATTTTTTATGAGTGGTCTTGCATTATCTTGTTGAATGGACACATGTTTTCAGGCATCAGTAAGTCATTTAGCTTTTATTGCAGGAAGCATCTGCAATAAAAGCAGCCTACTGATGTTACACCATATGAGATTAAAGTGGCAATGATGGATATGGATAACAACAAAGCTCCAGGACCGGATGGTTTCCCAGTAGCTTTCTTTAAAGAAAATTGGGAAATTGTGGGCATGGATGTGGTTACTGCGGTGCAAGAATCTTTTGAGGAGGGAGTTATCTATAAAAAATTTAAACACACCTTAGTTGCACTAATGCCTAAAACAAAACATAATCCTTCTGTTTCAGATTTTAGGCCAATCTCGTGTACTAATGTTGTGTATAAGATTATCACTAAGATTATGGCTAAGAGAATAGCCCCTTTGTTGGATTCGATAATTGATAATGCTCAGTCAGCCTTTATTAAAGGCCGACATATCAATGATTAATTTTTTGTTGGCTTAGGAGCGTCTAAGGAAATGCGAAAAAAAGAGACAACTTTCCTCCAGATGTGCCTTGAAAATTGACTTGCAAAAAGCTTATGATACCATATCATGGAGTTTTTTGCACCAATTGTTGTTTAGGCCGAACTTTCACCCCAAATTCATACATTGGATCATGACTTGTGTAACATGCCCTACATTTTCTTTATTTATAAATGGAGGTGTCCATGGGATGATAAAGGGTCGTCGAGGCCTAAGACGAGGAGACCCTATGTTGCCTACTCTTTTTGTTATATGCATGGAATATTTGTCTAGGTTGTTAAACAAAAGAACAAAGGAATTAGATTTTGGATTTCATTCGAAATGTGACATGTTGAATATTACCCATATGGCTTTTGCTGATGACTTGTTATTGTTTGGCAGAGGTGATGTAAGGAATTATGCGAATCTTTGCTGAGGTTTTGACTGAGTTCACACAAGCGTCAGGTTTGAGGATTAACAACAACAAGTCATTAGTGTTCATGGGGGGCGTTAGTGAATTTGAGAAGGAAGAGATACTGCAGCTATTTATTTGGCTTCCCTTTGGGAACACTTCCAACTAAATACCTTGGATTGTCGCTGGCCTCAAGAAAACTCAATCTAGAGCATTATGAACCACTCACTTCTCAAGTAATAATGTATATTAACAAGTGGTCTAACAAAACTCTCTCCCTCGCAGGTGGCTTGGAACTTGCACGTTCGGTCTTTCAAGGGGTAAATTGTTACTGGTTGTAAGTTCTAATGATCCCAGCGAGCATAAGTGGTAGGCTAACATGACTAATAAGGAAATTTGTGTGGGGAACGAAAAGTTGTACTGTAGCTTGGAAAAATGTGTGTGAACCGAAAGAGGAAGGTGGACTAGCATCGAGAGACTTGGTTGCTTGGAATAAAGCGCTTATGATGAAAAATCTGTTGAACATTCAAGCTAAGTTGGATTCTCTATGGATTCAATGGATCCACTCTGAATATTTAAGAAAACAGGACATTTGGAGGTGGAAGGTTTGCATGAGAGACTCGCCTACAATAAAAGGAATTATTCAAGTCAGAGATAAAATCTTGGTAGATTGTGGAGGGGACAATCCATGGGCAGCGGCGCTGCTTCAAAAATGGGAAAAGGAAGGAGGGGTTGCAGCTGCTTATGAACATTTAAGAGAGATATGAGAGAGACTTTTCTTGCACAAGGTTATTTGGAAGCACTACATACCACCGAGATGGTCCATTTCGTTGTGGTTGGCTTTAAAGGGCCGTCTCAAAACTCTTGATAAATTAAAATTCTTAGATGTCCCTAAATCTTGTGTTATTTGTGCTAATTCTGATGGAACTCATGATCATTTGTTTCTCCGGTGTAGGAAAATGGTGGTTGTATGGGACAAGATTAAGAGATGGTTAAGACTTTATAGAGAAATGAAAACTATTTCTAGTGTACTCAAGTACATCAAGAGAGGAAATAAAGCGGGATCTGGTGTTCTACCTAAAGCAAACCATTTGGCGTTGGCTGCTACTGTTAGTCATCTCTGGCACGTACGTAATCAACTAACTTTTGAGCATGTACCAATAGATGATAACAAGTTAGATGTTGCCATAAAGTGTGATGTCTACACAGTGCTATATACTCTATTTCCCATGGAGAAGGTGTTGGAACATTTGAAAGATAACATGATATAAGGTGGGTTGGATTATAGTTTGTTTTGACGGTCTGAGTGGTGCTTGTACTAGCTAGCTGATAGGCTTTGTATATGTACACCCCCCCAGCCGTGTTTGTATCCGGCGTGTACACCACCTTGGGTATGCATGAGTTTTTTTGTTGTGTATCTTTTGCCTCATTTTTTAAATATATATTATCGCATTTTCGACCAAAAAATAAAAGCATTCTATAGTACATATATTAATGAATATAGAAACCAATTTCATTACACAATACAACTAAATAATTGCATACCTAATAATGATGCTCTACATTCATGACATATCGCTATGCTATCTATCCATACCTTGTTGATTAGATAATATCTCACAACATCTTTGGTGACTGACTCAATGACTTTGGTCACCATAGTACATACTGCCTTGTTCTTGATTGTTCTTTTTGTTAGTTCCTCAAAACTGAAAGGAAACATGCATATCTTACCTGATAAGTGCCTACTTTGGTATGTTTTGCATCCCTTGTTTGATATGTTTGATCCTTAGTTTAGTAGTTTTTAGCTCGTTTTAGTAATGTTTTATGTTTTAGTCGAGTTATACTACGCTTGGGTTATTTTCGGTGTTTTGTAGGTTCATTGGTATGAAAACGAGCACCAGAAGACGAGAGTGAAGACCCAAAGACCGAAGTTGAGAAATGGCAGAAATATAATGAATCTTTTGAGGTGTTTTGAATGCATATTCTTGAAGTACATCGCGATAGGAGTCTGTAGGCAAAAACCGTACGTGATTTGGAGTCCGGACGAAGGAGAACGAGCCAAAACAAAAACATCGCGCAACTGCCGATTTGCCTGTCGGGCTGCCTGTCGACCGACCGACAGGCCGGGCGAGTTTTTTCGCCGAAACAGCGCCAAAATCGACCCCTCTGTCGGGCCACCTGTCGACCGACAGGAAGCAGGCGAAAGTGTCCTAAAAGTAGTCAGATTGCCTTTTCGAGGTCCGATTGGTTTCCTTCTTCGACGGGGATTGTAATGCACGAATTCTCAGCTATAAATAGGCCTTATTTCAGCCCTTGTTTGAGACCAATCATATATTCCATCTTTCCTAGCATTATTTACTTTCAATTTTTAGGTTTAGCAATTTAATTTCCGTCTTTTATCGCTTTGGAGCAACTGTCGACATTGGATTCAAGTTCAAGTTTATACAAGCGTTCTTCGTTCATCAATCAAGAGTTCCTTCTTTCCCTTATCTTTTAATTATGTCTTTTATTTATTTAATTGTGTTTGTTCCTAGCATCATGAGCGGCTAAACCTCTCATGATCCTAGGGTGTGCATGAACTAGTTAATTTTATACAAGTTGTCTTATTAAATCTTTTGTCTTCCAAACCTATGATTCAACCCATTTGTGCTTAATCCATGCTAGGTTAATTGATCACTAATCTTGTATGTCTAGTTGTGGGATTTAGACTAACCGGTTTTATCTCATAATCGATTAAGGGAGTTGATATGATCTTCGATTATCATACCCAGAAATTGAGATCATAAGGGAATAATATAGTTAGGAGCTTTTGGTAGCTAGTTTAATTCTCTTGAGTCCTATAAGGAGATAGAGTCTAGACTAGCCCACTATCTTGGATTGTCTCAACAGGGTTCCTAGATTGCATTAGAGTATCCCATCATAGTTGGATTAAATTGGTAAATAGATTAATAAGAATAACAAGTATAGGATTGATTAGGGATTACTACCCTAGGATCGTTTTCCATACCTTGATTTATTTTACATCTTTTAATTGTTTATTTAATTTCTAGTTCTCTTCATCACCCATAAAAATCCGTCTAGATAATAAAGAGCTTTGATAGAAAAAGCTGTCATAGTTTCGATATATTAATCCCTGTGGATACGATACTCGACTTACCCTATTACTATCGCTATTTGTGGTAGGAAATAATGTGATCAGCATTACGAAAAGAGCAAGAACGGTGGGAACGGTGAAGGCCTTGACAACAGGACCGAAGGTGTGAGTAAAATTAAAACCAGGCACTTGAGTAAAGCCTTGAGCAACCAATCAAGCTTTATAACGGTCGACAGAGACATCGGGTTTGAACTTTGTGCGAGAAACCCATTTGGAGCCAACAACATTAGCATTAATTCGGAGGACATGGAGTAAGATACCAAAGATCATTTTGACAAAGAGCACAACTTCTTCATCCATTGCAGCAAGACAATGTGGGTGTTTTGCGGCAGATTTGTATCCTCGAGGCTCAGTAGCAGCGAGAAGAGCATGTTGGAGTCGAGTGGCAACAAGATTTAGACGGTGACACGGTTTGAAAATTCCAGACCTTGAAACGAGTAATAATAGAGTGTTCATGTAACAACCCGCTCTCCCGAGGGATGGGGTTAACCGGAGTTATTACCAGGGATTGGAATTAAGAAGTGGGGAAGAAAGGGGCGTTCGTTTGTGGGATCATACATTCAAATATGAGATAGACATTTCGAATAAATGTGATCACTTGGATCCAAAAGAGGATTTCATAACATAGGGATATACAATTGTTCATACAACGGAAGACTTAACCAATAGGGATAAACAATATCTACTATACTTCATTATCTATATCAGAGTTTTACAACGGTTACATATGAACTACATATATGAAGATATGCATTCAAGACAAAAACTACTCTATTCAGCGACGAAACACACTCAACATTACTCTGCTGCATCCCCCAAAGCTCAATTGCACATTAAGAAAACAATATGCAGGGTTGAGTATAAAAATATACTCAGTGGACACATGCCGAACTTAACATTATATCATTAACTTATTGAGCTGCCAAATAGTGACACACGGGAGTTTCACTTGAAAGGCCCGTGTTTACCAAACATTTTCTGTCATTTTCATAAGAGCGTCTGCGCAGACATTTTCATACTATATGTTCCAAACACTGCCTAATATGCAAACGGGATAGAGGCCTCCATCAACCGCTGCGAAAATCGGTCGCAAGCGACACACGGTCCTCCTTGTGTAGACGTTAATCCACGACGGGATCCAAATTCGATTAATTATGTTGGCGAACCAACACAGTTGGATACATACACAAAACTTAAACATTTTGGGAGTTAAAACTATTATCATAAAGAACCATGATTTTCAACAGTTAAGAGAAAACGTTGTTATCATATCATTTATCATTAGAAGCAATTATACCAACACAACTGGTGTGAGGGTATCATTAATAGTAACCAACACTTGATGTGTTAGGTAGAAAGCACACCTTCTACATAGCTCTACTCTGCCACTCGTACAATGTTAATCCTTCGTCTATCTTCTCCGCTACTTCCTCCTTCTTGTCTTCTACTTCCATCGTTCACCTTAATCATAGAGCGAATGATAAGGATCGTTGCTCGGCGGAGAGGATCGG
>JAYJMF010301725.1:0-13417 GCA_036873715.1 Salvia sclarea
TAATTAATCTATATTTATGATAAAACAATCAATCCATTTTTATTTCAATTCAAAAGGTTTCAATGAATCATTTTTTCATCTACTGAACCATTTTATGGCCACCCACATTGTGGCTACATAGATTTATCCATATACAAATATACACAAACTATATATATTATATACCAAGCATGATTTTCGTGAAGTTAGTTAAAATACAAATACTCGAATTT
Organism: Salvia sclarea; assembly: GCA_036873715.1. Taxonomy (NCBI): domain Eukaryota; kingdom Viridiplantae; phylum Streptophyta; class Magnoliopsida; order Lamiales; family Lamiaceae; genus Salvia; species Salvia sclarea. The sequence continues at coordinate 213 of JAYJMF010301725.1, forward strand.
TACGCGGACCATTTAAGTATGACGTGGAAAAAAACGATCTGCGTCATTGATTGACACACATATCGTAAAATTCAAATATGATACTTGAAGACATCGGTTCAATTTTTGATACTGAAAAAACCAAGCTATTCTCAATTTTAAACTCAAGTATACTAAATATATCAAAAGAGAAACAATATTAAATTCGAAAAATTGACCAAAACTTTGAAAATGAAATTGAAAGTGTAATTTTTCCTACATAAATCAATATGTAAATTATTCTCACTCTTTCTCTCTCACACACACATATTCTAAATATATATAATACAGTCCAAGAGCAATGACCATAATCAAAGAAAACCAGTCTTCTTTCACCATTTTGAAGACTAATAATTTCTAATTACTATTTTTAATCTTCAAAGTAAATCAGCTGCAGATAATGGTGGTTTATTAACACGATGAAGCCGCCACCCACATTTTTTTCAAGATTCACAACTTTTCTCATGCATCTAGACTAATATAATTTGTAACTTTTTTATTTCTATTTTTTTAGGTAGCATGTAACTTTTTCTTACCTTTAATTCTGGTCTTATCTACGTGTTTGAGTCCAAATACACTTTCAAATTAATGTACCTCGATATATATATTTATTCAATCAGATTGTACATTGTGAAATTAATTAGGGCCGCAATTATGAATGGATAAAATAATCACATGAAATTTTTAAATTAATTGTACATAAGCGTTTATCAAGAGGAAATAAACATTTAAATCATATACTCTTTAATATAAAAATTAATATCTGGTAGCAACTTTCTTCAAATGTCTACATTTTTTCGGCGCACATATTTTTTAGTTGAGGTATCACGATCAGTGAATAAATGTATTTACTCCCACAAATTTGAAGTACCAATAATATTATTGTTTATTTCAATATTCTTCAATGAAACATACAATATAATTTAGAAATATTATTTGTTGTATTCACTTAATCTGCCTCACGCCCGAGCATATATATTATTGGACTTTTGTTGTTTTGCAAGCTTTTATCATCATGATAGATCGACTTTTCTTTGCATTATCACACGGCCTTTGTTTAATTAACTTTTAATATATATGCTTCTAGATTGTTCTAGTAGAATTTATTTCTTTTTCAATATTATTTTGCATTCTACTATACACAATAGATAAGAATTCACATTTTAATTTCCCCTACACTGAATTTCACCGAGAAGATCGACGACAAAAGAAGATTTGAAATCCAAAAAAAGCAAAAAATAGACTGCCAACTTTTAAAAGTGATGTTAAATTTACAAAATTAGGAATACTTGATCATTTATTTGAATTTTCCTTCAAATTGGATTTCCAATGTCACTGTCCCAATTTTCAAGTTTTGGAATCTAATTTCATACCCGATTCGAAAGAAAAAAAATTACATTATGATCGCGCAACAATTTATTTTAGAAGTATATTAACCTACATAATATATATATTCACATCTACCAAATATTTTATGAAAATTCAAGAGATAAATATGGTTTCATTGACACGTAACAATCATCATAAATAAAATTGAAGAGTTACGTATAAGTGATTGAATTTGAGGGTTCGCCACAAACAATCAAATCAAACATCTCAATACACATGTAGAATGGTCCTTGTACGTTTGCAGCTGACATCAGCCCTTAATATACCCGAAAAATATCGTATAATTATGCGACATACGACTTTAGATCTCCTATTGTATTTCTGTGTAATATCTTGTTTGTATATTGCATTTGTGGATAATGGATATGTTGCATTTTTTTGTTATTATTTTTTTCATATTTTGTTCTTCATGAATTTCAATTTTATACGATTTAATTTATAATTATATAATTATTAATAAGAGTTCATTTCCTTCAGTTAGGGTACATAATTATTTTTCATTATTTAATTTCACTTTTAGTGATTCATAAAAAAATATTTTTAAAGTTGATAAAAATATTTTTAAATCCTATGGCAAAAAAAAAAAAAAAATCATTTTTTAACACTATAGTTTCAATTTTTAAATTTATTTTCTTGTATTAGCACTCCCATAATTGATTTTTTTTTTCAAAAAAAATAGCTCTCTTTGAGCTATAACCCCGGCTCCGCTCATGTCTACAGCGTATTAATCACCTGGGTTCGAATCCCATGTGAGACGAAGTTTCGTTTCTTGTATTCAGACATTTTTATGGCATTCTTTTACCTTTAGAATTTGTATAAAACCCCAATATTTATGTAACTAATAGAGAATGTAGTAATATATAAATGCAACAGAAGATCTCATAGGACAGCAGATCGGTTCCGACTCGACACATTTTTATGGCATTTTTTTTTACCTTTATAATTTGTATAAAACCCTAATATTTATGTAATTAATAGAGAATGTAGTAATATATAAATGCAACAGATGATCTCATACGACACAACAGATCGGGTCCGACTCGACACAAGTCCCAATACATACGTACAATATTTCCACTACTTATAGGCCTATGCTATGCCTACTATTCCATGCTTATATAATTGTTTGTTGGCTTTCAAGCCGCCCTATTTTTCCCACATTTGGACCACACCACAACACTTCCCTTCATTGCATCTCTCTCCAAAAACCACCATATCCCTTTCTCTAAAGATCTCTTTAGAAAAATGGAGAATCTTGCTCCCAAAATCTTCCTCGATTCCTCGCCCCCGCACATGGCGCCCAGTGGCGGCTTCTACAAGAATACTGGCGGCTTCGGCTACAGCTTCGATATGGGGTTTAAGAGAGATAGCAATCGCATGGATTTTGGTGGAAAACCTAAGACGTCGACTACGACGACCTCTGCCACAGAGAGCTTTTTGTCTGAGGAAAACTCGGATCGCGTTGGGAATGGGAAGAAGAAGGGAGAGAAGAAGGCGAGGAAGCCGAGATATGCGTTTCAGACGAGAAGCCAAGTTGATATTCTTGATGATGGCTATCGATGGCGCAAGTATGGCCAGAAAGCTGTCAAGAACAACAAATTTCCTAGGTATGTTACATACATATACATACATACATATATATATATATATATATAGAGAGAGAGAGAGGAAGGTTCAGATGAGAACCATTTTTAACGTGAAAACCAAAAGTATTATGAATTCATCGTGAAAGTTTGATGAGTCTGATGGGAAAGTTTGTGAATAAAAAATACGGAATTTTTCATTGAATTCAAGTTTTTCATTGGGTTAAAAAAAAACCCATTTATATGTGTGTGGTTATTGTAAGAACCTGTAATTGTAGTGAGATAGTGGAAACTGGAAAGTATATGCATTCGTAGTGAAAGATATCTGCACTCAGAAAATGAAAATTTGCTCACCATAGATCTTCGCGATCGAAGGGATTGAAATGGTTCTCACGTTTTCATTTTGATCGAGAAGGTTTTTATTTGAAAACTAGCTAGGTGTGTGTGTGTGTGTGTGTATGAGCATGGTTGGCTTGGTTTTTATGTAGTGATTTTGTCTGTCATAAAAGTAATTCTTGTAGAAGAAAAATTATGTAGTATAGATGTAGCATAAAATGGAGGTAAGGTCGAATATTTGAATTATATTTGCATGCTTGCTAATTAGTATATATCATGATTAGTCTCCACCAACCAACGCCGAAATAATCATCTCCATATATATACTAGTGAAATTAACCTTAATTATCATGAAAAGATTGTAACTAAATGCATTCGCAGTGGGAAAAGTATCGGCAAAACAAGAATTATAATTTCCGCCCCTCGTGGGATTGGAATTCGGGTGATGCCTAGATTATCTTGATCGAAGGGTTGAAATGATTCTCACGTTAAGAATGGTTAAACACGAGTATTATTTTCAGTCCTTTGATCTCGAAGATTTATGGAGAATGCATCACTTTACTGGATGAATGCCTCGTCCGTGTTCGAATCATGGGGTGGAAACTTTTTGATTTTTTCATGGGTGCAAATACTTTTCACTGCGATTAATGGGTTTACTTTCATAGTTCATGTCCTCTTCTTCTTATTATATATTAAGGTATTGTCTACTTTTAGAAATAAGCTACACTGATAAAACATATGATTGGGTATTTGAAGGATAAGATTGTCAAACTAGTTTAAAATTAAGCAATTGATTGTTTATCCATCAAAGTAAACAGTATATTAATTAGTTTGAATTACTTTGATCAATTCATTTCATCATGCAAAGAAATTGTGATTTTGATGGTACTGCAGAAGCTACTACCGGTGCACTCGCGAGGGATGCAACGTGAAGAAGCAAGTGCAACGACTGTCGAGAGACGAGAGCGTGGTGGTGACGACGTACGAAGGGAAGCACTCGCATCCCGTCGAGAAACCTAGCGATAACTTTGAGCAAATTCTCAGCCAGATGCAGATCTATCCTCCTTATTAAACAAATTTATATCATATATTTTGTTACTAGAAATTAAACGTAGATTATAAACTACATATGTCTAGTAGTTCCATTCCATCGTCAAATATATTTCAACCACACGAATAACTAATACTTATATATAGATCTTCGCAGAGAATATATATGTATGTATGTATTAAAACATTCTTGATTGATCCATTAAACGTTTTAGATAACTACTCATCATGAATTATTAATATTTTCCTTAGATATTGATCATTGTGCATGTTTAGAATAATGCTCGTAGTTTGGAGACATTGATTTTTCCATATACATAAAAGATCATTAATTCCTTTTGCATACTTTTCCTAGATAATAACATGCATTTTTATATTATATTATACTATTATATGTAGAAAAGTATTCAACTATTTATGTTACAGACGCCAAGTGCTGTTGGGTCAAAAATGTTAAGAGTTATATATGCACATGCATGCCGCCTTACTTTATAGTACTACAATAATTGCAAGAGTCAAAATTTAATTAGTTAATATATCACAATATCCATTTTACTTTATGTGTAGTATAATATTCTTCATTCACGAATAAAAATGGGGTCAATTCAAGACTAAGAATTTTTTTAATTTTCTTGAGGGAGAGTAAGAAGATTTTTATAAGTTGTTTACTGTAGATAAAATAGGATCAATTCGAGATTAAGGAGTTCATGATTGTAAATTATTATTATTATAATAACAAGAGTAGAATTGTGGACACGACCAACAACAACGTTATTTTACGTTTTTTAAGATATACAATCATTTTCCAAGTCTACATCATCTTCACTAGAAAGTAAAATTAGGATAATTTTGCAACTAAATGTCAATTCATCTATAAAATAGGTACAGTTTACATGTTTCTGATTTTTTGAGGTATATTTTAAACTTTGTATTTTTGAGGTATATTTTAAACTTTGTATTGCTGATTAGAGTAAGTAGTATCCAACATTAAATTCAAATACTATCAAGACTTGTTAGTAGTAAGAATATAAATTTGCTCATCAACAATTGTTTATTGCTTCCAATTGGATCCTTCTATAGTTTTATTACATCACAAAAAAACGAAATCAAATTGCCCGACGGGTCAAAATCTGGCATTTCACGTACAATATAACACTCGTATCCGAGTATGAAGACTGTTTGATGGGTCTAAAATCTCGAAAAATTGTCTCACATGAGACTTCCATTAATAACTTATTTTGCATCTACCTTTATAACAAGAAAATCCAACTCCTATCAACAAATGCTTTTCAAATTCAGGCCATCTCAACAAATTCAGACAACAAATCTAACCTTACAACCAATATCAAAGTATAGACAAACACAAGAACACCAATAAACACAACTACAAGCAAGCAAGTGACGAACAAAATGAGCCGAAACAGTCGTTAAACACATCAACTTAGATAGGCACAAAGCCAAAGTAAAGCATTTATATTGATCGATCAACTTAGTTCAAAGTCGCGGTAAAACACAAAAATCTCAACCAACTAGGAAAAAAGAGCGACTAATTACAAGTCTCGACTTCCACTGCCACGGATTCTACACATCAAAGGCGGGAGCTGCAAAAATATTACCATATATCAGATTTTTCTCGAGTAAAATTCCCTTAAAGAAGTGTTACAACAGCTAATTCATTTCGGAGACGTGCATTAAGATAGATATTTATTGAGATTTCATATGAAACTACATCAGACTTATCAAGATTTCACATGAAAACTAAATAGAAACACCAAAAGAATTCAAACATTTGCATATGAACTGAACCTAGTGCTTAGTCTTTCTTGGGGATATCTTTCTCTGAAATTTCCTTCGGTTTCGCCTTCTTCTCGATTTCCCTGCAATAAGATCAAAACAAAATTTTCTTCGGATCACAACAAAACAGCTAGTAGCATACTAGGATCGTGTTACTGATCGCAACTAAACTAAAATTGATCGAAAGAATCTCTGTTCAAATTGGAATCCGATCTTAACCTAAATCCCTAAATCCCTAATCCAATTCCATCACTTCCATACCAGAACATCACAGTAACTCATCATAGTTGCAAAGGAAATTATGATAAACAGTTACATTTCAGCATCAGATTCCCCAAAATATCACCCTCAGATTGTTCAAAAACTCAATCAGCATTTCGTTGCATCAACACAAAACAGATTCAAAACCAATCAAAATGATCATAATTCATATACATTCCAATTTGACAACCTTCATTCAACTCAATAATATCCCTAAAAATCAGATTTTTTTTTCCTATCCGTTCACATCACACTCCATGGATTAGGCAGTGAGCTTCAGCTCTCAAACACAGCATAATATACGCAAACAAATTCCAACAATAACGGCACAAATATAATTCAAAACATTCAAAAACCAATTAAAATCATCAGAATTCATATATATTCCAATTTGACCACCTTCATTCAACTCAATATTAGCCCTAAAAATCAGATTTTTTTCACTCCACAGATTACGCAGGGATCTTCAGCTCTCAAACACGGCCGCATAATACAAACAAACCAATTCCAACAATAACGACAGAAATACAATTCGTAGATTAAAAAAAATATAAAAAATCAATTATGAAACACAATTCGTACTTGGCGGCGGCGGAGGATTCCGCCTCGAGCCAGCTGCGGATTTGCCGGACGTTGCGGCGGAAGATGGTGGCGGACTGCTTCACATCGCTCCGCATCAGCAACACGACGGCGCTCACTCCGGCCACGGTCAGTATGAAATTCGTCAGCGCCATTTTCGCTTTTCTGATACGATTAATTCGATTTTGGTAGTGGCGAATCACAAAAAGATTGAATCGTGTGGTGATAATATCATAAACCAATTCGATTTCGAGGGTTTTTGATGAAAGAAAAATTCTTGGAGGAGAAGAAATTGGGGGCGAATTTCGTAAATGAATTTTTTTTTAATTAAAATCATTTTCGGCCCAGCTCGTTTAGCTAATGGGCTATTTCTATTGGGCTAATTCACACATTTTTTGTCTAGCTATTTTTATTGGGCTAATAAATGGGTACTTTTTTATTGGCTGATGATTTTTATTTTTTTATTTGGAAATACATTTTTCTTCTTTTTATTGTTATGCAATATTATAGTATAGGAAAAATGCCATGTTTTGACAAAATATATTGATGATTGTTTTTCAATAATGTCTCCCTTTTTTGTTTTTGGTAAAGTCGTGTACATCGTTGCAATATTTTCTAAATAATGTTACGAGATTTAAAACCCAATAGCGAAAACTTGTGCCTCGTGACCTAAGAAGCACGGGGACGAATACGAAATACGGGGACGAGACGATACGGGGACGAAAATACGGTATTTTTTCAAAAATGAAGATACGATACGTCAAAAATACGTTTTGTATTATTTATTGATATATATTTTATATTATTACATATCCATAATTTATAAAAAAAAAATGCAAATAATAAGTAATTTATAATAAACTTAAGCAAATAGCAAATAAAACATTGTCTTAATAGTTAATAGATAAATAAAAACACACTAAAAACAAATAAAAGTTCCAACATATAAAAAATACTAGGGTTAGGAGTATTTAGACGTATTTTTTACGTACCCGTCACCGAGACGTCTCCGGGACGATACGTGACCCTCATAGGCGTCCCCGTGCTTCATAGCTCGTGACATTGTTGAAAAAATATGGAAACGGTGAGCATCAATTTGCAAAGAATTAGAAAATGCGATATTAATTTTTAAAAAAAGTCAAATATTGTTACAAAATAAGTTATTTATTGGGTGGTTCGATTTGTCTTAGTTTTACATGAACTGCAATTTATTATAAATTAAACGTATGTGTTTCCATTAAATGTAAATTGAAAATATATCACATTAATAAAAAAATAAAAAATAAAAACAAGTTGATGGTGGCCAAGATACGTATCCATGATATGTAATGTAAGGATATGCATTTGCATATTCTTGTGCATTTTCCATTTTGTTTTTGGCAGCTTTTGCTTAGTGTTTATTAAAAATAAAACTCTAAATTTAGATAAATAAATTCTACCTCCATTACTACTTCCAAATAATCAATATTTAAGTATCACGATACGTGACAATACGAACTATGAGCCACACACGTTACATTCAAATGGAGTTTCTCAAAATTCAACAACACTTATCGCTTGTGGACTTGGTGCAGGAATTTTAGGTAGATTAACATTTTAGAAAGTTCTGAAGGAAAAAAAAAAGAATAAATTGGAAAAAAATAAGAAATAATTGGAGAGAAAGAAGATGATATGCTTGCATGGAATCTATATGGAGAAAAAGGAAGAAGAAGAAAAAAAAAAGGTGCAATAAGTGAGATATATATACTATATATCAATCATAGGAGAATAAATATCTTATCCTACAACAATAGCAAACATGCATTCAAACTTTATCAATGTCTAGTACATGTCTGAATAAAGCAAACCGCATATCTCACTATTTTCTGTATCCTTTCTCATCAATGAAATTGAATTAAATTAATTAGTTAATTATCAAATTTATTTCAAGTTTGCTCATTTCGATTCCTAGGCATGGTTAATATAATTATTTTAAACTTATATTTAGGATCCTTGTTATATCCAGTTAAAATTATAATTTTCGTTGTTTGGTGAAAAATAGTGTAAATTAATATGAACAAGTTACAGTTCTAAGATTAATTAAATGGTTATTGATTTTACCCATAAAAAGTTGTTTATATATATATATATAAAGAATCTACCTGTGAAATTGATGTGCTTCTTATCCATTCACTGATACCACAATATACTCTATATGCATCTGATATTTTGTAATTTCGTGTAAATTAAGAGAGACGAGATAGTTCAGTTTGGTGTTTTTTTTTTTTTTTTGCAAAGACAAATATTTTTACTATCAAAGAAAAGATAAAAGAAAATTATGGAAATTGAATATTTATCAAACAAAAAATAAAAGAAAATGATGGAAAAAATTTTAACTTCAACAAAATTATTCCCACATATTTTAAAAAAAAAACGACAGTTGTAATTGCAAAACAGATAATAAAAAATAGAGTCAACTATTAAAATAACCATTTTAAGATAGTAAAAATAAAAATTATCCTGTAAATATAAAAAGATTAAAAAAAAAATAGCCATCCATTTCACGAATTTGCACATGCAAATTCGTGAAATGACGAATTTTACACACATTTCACTAATTTGGACGTGCGAATTCGTGAAATGAATTGTTAAATTACCATTTCACGAATTTGCATATGCGAATTCGTGAAATGATGCATTTTATACACCATTTCAAGAATTTGCAGGTACAACTCGTGAAATAGAGTGTAAAATCACCATTTCACGAATTCACATGTGCAAATTCGTGAAATGAGAGGCTATATTTTATTAACAGGCCAATTTTTATCTTTACTATCTTAAAATGGTTATTTTTATACATTTCCTCATAAACTAAAATATATAGCATCTTAATAAACCAGAAACTATATCTTACAAATTATATGGACCCTAAATTCATCGGTCCATTCATAGTTGGTCTAATACATGGACCCTAAATTCTGAGGATTAAATAGTTGCAGATTGGTTGTCACTTGTCACCCGATCATTTAATTTAATTTGTTCAAAATAATATATTTGTCAAACTCTTTTATAATGGGGCCAAGGCCACAATTTTGTTTTCTAGTAATATAGTCATGGCCTTTAATTACGTCTGTTTTGTAAATTTTGTGATTATTATATATCACGCGTTTAGAGTTTTGAATAAATAGATTCTTTTTCGCTATTGTAAAGAAGGGGAAAAGGGAAAAGAAGAAACAAAACGCTTTACAATTTGCAAACGCATTGAACTCTGTAACGATACTTTTGTGGGAATTATTTTGTCGACATGCATTCGTTGATCAATCATATGAAATTCATTGTTGTTTTGTGATTGTAATTGTAATAATGATTGAAGAATTTTATACGTGGAATCTCAAATCTTATAGACTACTTTTTTTAGTGAAACAATAGTTATTAAGACAAAAAAAAAGGGTTCCTAGCAATCGAAGCTATAAAATGAGCCAAGTTATTTTGATGTCGTCCAATCCATTGAAATCAAATACTGTGAAAATCCTTAGAGAATTGAAGAATATCATCAATGATTGTACCAACCGGAAACTAGATAATTTGTAAGATTAGTAATAATTATACTTAACAATATTAAAATAAAATTCATAAATAGATAGTCCAAGTGATTGAGCAGAGACGGAATTAGCATTGGTGGTGTTATGTCTGTCTGACCCAACTTTAATTTGACAGAATTAATAATGTGTGTCATTTTCCGTCAAAATTGAAGGAAAATTTGGACCACTCCCATCACAATGAATGTCAATATTTAGTCCACACCACTGTTACGGCAGCTCTTTTCTTATTTTATTTTTTTCAAATTCTTTTAGTTGTATTTTCTTTTTTCTCTTTTTATTGAGAATTGAAGGAATTTAGATCTGTACTTTAATAGTTCACATTTATATAGGAAAGGAATAATACTAAAACTATAAGATTTGTGTAGTTTTGTCAAGTCTTACTCTTTCCTTAGCCTGACCACACAACTTTGTTCAATAGAGTGGGATATTTTTGAAGTTAAAAATCTGAATTTGGAATTACATCAACATCTTCTAGATTTAGTATGTCATTTTTAGTTTTTCAAATGTAATTTACTATTCTCGAAGATTCTGTCACTAATTAAACAACAAAATAAAATAACTAGATTTTCCTTTCTATGCATCACCAATTCACTATCCTTTAATTAATTTATTATAAATGGTAAATATAGAAATAGATACATTGCATAAAAGATCTATCATTATTAATAATTTTCATTCCCGTAGCAATAAATTTTTGGTGGTTATGATTTTATTTTGTCTCACGAGTTGGGATAGGTATAGATCGCATGTTGTTGTAAGTGTAACTAACTCAATTAGATGGCCATGTCTATATATAAATGTTTGATTTCATTCCAAAAATCAAGGGGCAAAACGTAAAGAACTTGATCTTTAAAGTGAACAATGATCATTGACGTTCAAAATGGTTTAATTTAACAAAAATGTGAACTCCTCACGTCTTTGTTGTGGAGCATCAAATCCAGTTTGCCGTATAATTGAAAACTAGGTTTGCCCATCATACTATACAGAGTAATAATTGTATTTATGTAAAAAGAAATATGATTATAACCAAATTTAAATAAATAAAATACCATTATTAATTTATATTACGAAACAATTTGGTAGTACAAAAAAAAGAAGCTCTGTGGATAGGTCCCGGCGAACATATAAATTTATTTAAGATGACATTTCATGCAAATAGAAATTAATCTCATATTTCCAATTACAAATTAATTATGTAACTCAATAAAATGATAAATTTTTTTAACTACCAAAAAACTATCTAGTGTATTTATAGATAAATACATAATGTTGCTTATAATATATTATACATAATAAGATAAATGTAACATGATAGATATTTTTAAAATAATAAAAAGGAGAAAAATTTAATTTAATTCAAAAAGTAGAGGCTTAGGGAAAAAATGAAAGAAAAGATAATTAATTCTTTTGAAGTATCACATGAAGGCCTCTCTTTGTCCAATCCTCCATGGCCCATACGCAGTGGCAGCTCTTTATATTTTCTAAGTAAGCTTATCATTAAATCAATGGAAAACTATTATGGGGAAGAAATAATGGAGCCCCTATCACCAAACCATATTTTCCCGCGTCCGCCACCGTGGCCATCTACTTATATATGAACAAGATTGGTACTCCATCATTCAACAAATATTTCCATGGCAGCTACAGGTCTCAGAAAATTTCAGTTTACTAGGTTTGCAACATCCATGGAGATATTGAACATTATCTTTTATTAATGAATTTGTGTTTAATAAGTAATGAGTATGCTGTTTGTGATTCTTTTATTAATGAATATGTGTTTAATAAGTATAGATGTGTTTGGGTTACCTGTTTTATAAATTTTAATTTCACTCGCATTTCCCTGTTAAATTATTATTTTAATAATTTATGTAATAAAATTATATTTTTTTGTAATAAATTTAGCTAATATTCAGTACAATAGTTAATTCTAAGTCTGTTACAAAACTACAAATTAGAAATCAGACTTTAGTAACTAAGCATAAATACTAATTGGATATAATGAGGCCCAATTTTATGAAATCAAATCAAAATATGGATTGAAGATATTTTTAAGAGTCATTAGAAAACACAAGGCTATTTAGGCATTGGAAGGTAGGACATCATCACGAGCATTGATGCACCCAACTGGGGCCGAGAAGGGCTTAAGCAAAAAAAAACCCTTTTCATGTTAACTCTCCCCAAATTTATCAATATTTTGTGTGGATTGTTATGTAATAATCTGACGATTATCATAAAATCAAATCAAAATATAAAAAAAAAAAAAAAATCTTTTTGAAATCTCAAAATATAATCTTTGTGATCAAGACAACTGATGATCAAGTTGGAAAACCCAGGCCAGGATATGTCTGGATAGATTCTGAAACGTATAGATAGAGATACACTAATCATGAACACAAATAAGTTAACAATCCATACTCTCATTCTCATCGTTTTTTTTTTTTTATAATTTAATGCAGAAATTTAAAGGTCGCGTTCAACTCGTACCACTAGGCTAACACACATACATACACATCCTCATCGTTTTTTTATATAAATAAACTAGTAAGTAGCCCGTCGAAATTCGACGGGAATCAATGTACGTCATAAATATGAAATAGAAAAAGTAAAATTGTAT
>JAYJMF010302273.1:0-13411 GCA_036873715.1 Salvia sclarea
GTTCATAAAAATATGAACTTAATTGCTAAAGTACCTCTTATGTGGTTCAATTAGAGAGCAGCTCCGGCTGCCTCTTCATCCCCGTCGCCGCCCTCACTGAGTCGCGTCACTATCACCGGCGCGTCGCCGTTGCATAAGTGATGGAAGAAATTCGAATTGAAATTGACAGAACTTGAAATTTTCAAGTGACGCGGAGAAGAAGAAGCCTTAAACAGAGAAGCTCCACCGCCGTCGCCTCTCCAACCAGCCGTGTCGTGAAGCTGCACCGTCTTCGCCGTTCACCGGCGCGTCTCTGTGTTGAGCAGAAAATGTCGCGCGTTGAGCAGAGAGAACAGACGAGATGTGAGAAATCCTAATTCAATGTAACAGTAAACACGTGATTTACTGTTGCAGTAAATCCTAGCCGGGTCAGGGTAGGGCTTTGGGCGGAGCGGGCTTGGGCTTGGTGGGCCGCACGATTTGAGTTGTTGAGCCGCGCGATTTGAGTTGCCTGTAGCGCGATTTTTGGGTAGTGGGCTGGTAGCGCTTTTGGGCTATTGAGTGGGCTAGACGCACCTTTTTGGGTCGGCCTAACACAAATGTGCCTCAAACATTAATACATGGAAGTATCCTCAATTTATCTTAAAATAGAAATAGAGTAAACATGTCACTAGATAATATTATAGCATGGAGTTAATGAGAAATTTAAAATGTAACAGTAACAAATTAAGGAAAGTGAAATATTAAATTTATTTTGTGAAATAAAAATAAAAAATTATTAATATTAGTTATTGTAGTTTTGACGGGAAAATATATACGGTAACGATTCTCTTTTTATATATATAGATAGATATAGGTTAATCAATTTTAATATTCATAAATTAATTTGACTCAATTACGTGAGTTGCAAAACTCACCATGATTGATTAAAATTAATTATTTATAATACAATATTTACTTTAACAGATTTTTGAACTTTGAATTACTATAACTTATTTCTTTAAAATTTAATTTTTATATATTATATACTATCAAAAGTGTGGTGTGGTGTGGTATGTGAAATTTGTAACTTTTATATCCTTGCTGCTCTGGATTGGTTGTGATTTTTGCCCGTCTTTCCACTTACGTCTAGACTCCTGTAATGCCATTTACATAATTATTACTTAAATTTTTTTCCAATCAATATATTCCCATTTGGAAGTTCGAAATATTAATTTTATTATTTTGTATGTAACTAAGAACATACATATATCATTTATAATTGTTTCAAAAACTACAAATTTAAATCGAGCAAGATTATACCAAGTTCAACTGTGCTCTCTCAAATTCCTATTTCAAATTAAATACACCAACTTTGATCCATTTTAATTTTGCACATAAACTTTAAAATTTGTCAAAAAATATACAAACTTTTGTGTATTATGGTTTTGCACACAAACTTTACAAATTGTCACATAATACACGAACTTAGATATAATTGTAACTTTTCCACAATTTAAATATGGGTCAAAATTGAACCTGGCATAGCAATCTATATGTCACCACTTCATAAAAACGACGTCGTTTTAATTATAAAAGTAAAAGTATAAATTATTTTTTAAATCCATTTCCTCTCAAAATTGAATTTGATATGAAAATCTATATGACACCATTTCATGAAAACGACATTGTTTCCTTATGCGGTAAATAAAGTAAAAATAAAAATAATTTTTAAATCCACATAACACCTTCTCTCTATCCCTCTCTAACCCCAAGAGTGTGAGGAGGTGTCAGGTAGATTTTTAAAAAAATAATGAAAACGATCTTTTTTTTTATGAGGAGGGGGTACATATACTTTATTTATTGCATAATGAAAACGATGTCGTTTTTATGAAGTGGTACCATATAGACTTTCATATCAAATTCAATATTGACCAATATACAAATAGTAGAAAAATTGCAACAATATCTAAGTTTGTGTATTTTGACAATTTAAAAGTTTGTGTGCAAAACCAAAATATACCAAACTTTGTGTATTTTTTGATAATTTTTAAGGCGCAAAATCAAAATATGTTCAAAGTTGGTATATTTAGGTACCAACAATCCAAAATGAAGTGACTCGAGTTCGTGGAACGATCCAAAAAGGAATCTGACTCAAGTTTTGTGGGAGGAAATTAGGGGGTGTAAACGAATCGAATCGAATCGAATACTGCAATATTCGGTTTGTATTCGTTAAAGTATTTGGTTATTCGAATCGAATTTCGAATACAATTCGAATATTTTTTTCAATCCGTATTCGATTCGTTGTAGTATCCATGAAATTCGAATCGAATCGAATATTCGTTTAGTTTTTATTATTATTTTAAACTATTCAATTAGAAATTATCATATTATTTGAACTATTCGATGCATATATTTTATTCAAAAATTTGAAGGAGAAAATTTTTAAATAATATTTTGAATAATATAAAGAGCAAATGTTAAAACGAGGAAAAGTAGAAAAATTCATTAACGGAAAATAATAAAGAGGTAGAAAAAGAAAATCTATTTATAAACATAATATGACCAAATATCTTCATCAAACTAAAAATAAGACGGAATTGTCAACTCATAATACATAAAAGGTTTAATTGCCTATAAATACACAAACTTTGCCAAAATTTTGGTTTTTAACCAAAACTATTATTTTGGTTAAAGAATACATGAACTTTAGAAAATTTTGGAATTTGACATAAATCTAAAGCTTGTCGGGTAATAACTTGTATTTGGGGTCCGATAAGCAATCCGAAACTACCGTCAGAAAGCTCTCGACGATACCCTTCAATTAACGTCCGTGTTGTTAGGTTGTAATCAACGAAAAATGGTTAGAGAACAACTTAAAAGTTATTTTCCTAAAAATTTATATCTATATATTTTTGTTATAGAATTTAGATTTATATGTCAAACACCATTATAAAGCTATCACTGAAAGTTTTCTAACGGTAGTTTCAGATCGTCAATCACACTCCGAAAAATCAAGTTATTGGTCAACGAACTTTGGAATTAGGTTAAATTCCAAAATTTTGTAAAGTTCATGTATTTTTTTAACCAAAATAATAATTTTGGTTAAAAACTAATTTTTTTGCAAAGTTTATGTATTTACAGTCAATTAAATCTTAAAAAGAAAATAACTATTAGACATATAAATAGGCAAAGTTTTTTATCAAAATTTTCAAATAGCGTTTATTCAAATCATTTGCAAATTTTATTATTATTATTATTATTTTTTTTTTTTTTTTTTTTTTTTTTTTTTTCTGAATCGAATATTTTCGAATACCGAATCGAATATTATAGCATTCGATTTGTATTCGTTAACTAATCGAATAAAAAAAAATCGTATTTGTATTTGATTCGTCTAATTTCGAATCGAATATCGAATATTCGAATCAAATACCAATATTATTTTATTAGCATACCACCCCAGTGGTGAGGAGTTATGATACTAATCTCATGTTACAGTACCACTATTCATAGCAATATAATTTTATTTTATTTATTTCAGAAAAAAACAATCTAATTGAATTCCATATTTGGTATCCTAAATTCCTAATTCGTTCCCGACCGATATTCAATCCATAAAATTTCCCTCAAATTCAATCTGTTCGGTTCTCTCCAATTCCAACTCTGATCATAAACCGCAACATTTCTTACGCTCCATCTTTTACGCAGCTCTCAAACTGTATACAGCAACCGAAATCACAATTATCGATCATTACTCTCTCAGTTTCACTTTTCTCCAGAGGTTAGTACGCTTGTAATAATTCTATCTTGAATGATCGGATCTTTGTAAGATTGTTGATTCAATTTATACGCTATTTTTTTGTTTTCTCCCTGCGATTTTAATTTCTTCGTCTTATCTTCCGATGTTAGTTGGCGATCATTTCTAGTATCTTCCTGATTTATTTGGTTTGCGCTTTTCGCTATCTTGTTCAAATCTTCCAGCTCTTATGGACCAATAGAATCCACTGTGATGTAGAAACGCAAAATCAATTTTTTGAAGGCGTTGGAATGTGTATCGTGTATAGAATTGGGGATTATCTGTACTTAACATACGCGAAAATATAGTTGTACTGCATTGATGATTGTTTTGGGCAATCTGTTGTTACTTTTCTTTGATTGTATAGTCTATGTTGTAGCAAAAATATATACAACGCACACTCAACTTTATAGATCTATATCGTAAATTCAGAAAATTTCTTAATTATGTGTTTTAAGTTAACTATCAGGCTGGCGAACTATGTCTTTGGACCATTCCTTTACACTTATTAGAAATGCCAAAAAAGTAAGTTGTTTCGTTGATTTTGCCCCATTTTGCAATTCCTTGAGATGTTTAAAGGTCAGAAAGTTATATGCTACCTATTTTGTTACCTAAAGCTGAAATGAAAGTACTGTATAACTTACTATACTCCATTGAAGAAGGTTAATTGTAGACGATGTTTGTAAGGAGTAATTTAGAGGGCAGTTTAAGATGTATGCTTGGTGTATATAGAATTATATGACTGATCAAGGTATGTTTTTTGATTTTTTGGATGCTGTTATAGTCTCAGCATCTTGAAGTCTGAAACTTTGAAGCATAACTTTCATCAATGGTCAATCTCAAGCGAAGATTATTCTGTTTTAGACAATTGTATTTCTGAAAATTATTTTCTATTCAATAATGGATTTAAATCGCAATATTGAAGGATATATGATTCCATTGATGTAAATTTTGATTCTGATCCTGTTATGTGAATATTCCCATTCTACGCGTGTACATAGAGACTTCCTTTATACAAAAGCTCAAACAATGAAGAACTAATTAGCTCCTAACTTAGGACTCTTCCAGTTCGAGTGACAGTGACATTTGTTGGAGACTAGGAAGAGACTCCAGTGGATTATTATGTCTTATCTTGAACGACACTGAAAATTGAGGGTCAGCAAATCTAGGACTTGTAGCTTCAGTCTGTCGAATATTGTCATGATTAGCGTTTTTTAGTTACAAGATGTTTATCCTTTCCTTGAGTAACAGAGTAAGAGGGGAAACACGTCTCTGAATATCATACTTGCCCATGTTATGTAGAAATTTTTGCTAAAGTTAAGATTTGTTTCTTTTTTGAAGACATGGAAAGCTGAGGGTCTTGTAAGTTGTAACCCAACATAATGTGATCCAAGTATGCCTTTCGTAATTGATTTCAAGGAACTGAAAAGAGCCGTTCCAGATACTTTTTGATATACTGTTTTTGTTGTGGTTACTGGTTAGAGAGAAAAAAAGAATGTAGAAACCCCATCATGATAAGAAAATGGACAAAGCCAAGCCCTCTGCGAGATTCTCCTGTAAAATTTGTTTTGGGATGGTGTGAACCCTGTTATAGAAACTGGCTAAATTAATCTCTCTATCAATTAAGGTAGATCCCTTGAAAAAAGGCCACATGCCACTGTACCACTGCAACCAATGTGAAAAGTATTAATATCTCCTTTTATATTAGTTATCAGGTTAATATCATATGGGTCCTTTCATGATATGAACTATTTGTGAAGCGTTCAGTTAATAGTGACCCATATATAGGCATTTCTTTGCTGAAGGAAGCGAAAGCTTTAGTTTATAGTAATCAACTTGTCTCATGTAACTTTTATTGTGTGGTTTTTCTGACTAAATTAACTTCATTTACTTGAATATGTATGTAATGTTCTAGAGATGTATTACGTGTTTGATGTTTCTTATATAACACAACCGAGTATTAAGATAGGTTTATCCAATTTCCGCATGCGTAAAAAAATGCATTTATATGCATTGAGGAGCATCTTATTTAAATTACGTGAGTTTATTTTAGGGATAATCTTTGTCACCTCATATTTTTATGTTGTCCCTTCTTCCAGAAGTTTTTAAAGGATTTAAAGAAAAAGTTCAATATGTATGAACTATAATATAAATTTAGTTATAGAATCATTGATTATTGGAAACGATACTTTCTGTAAGCAGTAAAGCTAAACTTTGCACTTCATAAATAAGTTAATTCCATTTAACAATGATCTGATAGTGTTAGTGATTAATAGTTCTAGAGTTGGTATGATTGGACCATCATCTGAAAAATGTTGAATTGTCTTGCAAAGGAATACTCTTAGATCTTGAAAGTGAGAAATGAGAATGCAAGAGAAAAAGAATTTTGGTTGACTATATAGTTTCTAGCAGAGGAACCAATCTGCAAACATGGTGTTGTGGATTGTAGAGAGTAGAGACCTATGTATATGGGGACAGCCCCCCCCCCCCCCCCCTTTCAGTATTGTTGCTCTGATTCTTTTCTCTGGGAAAACACCCCTACTAAACTATATTGGCGAGTTTATTAGGAAGACTTTAAAATTCTATTAACGCATGGTTTCAGTAAAGATTTGGACCTAATGATCATGCATAACATATCTTTTTCAAAAGGTAATATTAATTGTTCGACAAAACTGATTGACTAATATAATAAACTAATACCTCAATGGGTTGCATTTTTATATTTGTAATTGCTAATAAAAGATAAGATTTTTGCACTTGCTCTGAATTTTATTGAGTAAAGGTAACTTTTGTTAGAAAATAGGCACCGACTATATATATATTATTGTACTGCAGTTTGTTGGAATAAGCAGAGAAGTTTCTTCTTGCAGCTTGAAATGGGGGTATACCTTAGCACTCCCAAGACTGGAAAAGCCTCAGAGGATGGTGAAAATGACAGGCTTAGATATGGCTTGTCATCTATGCAGGGTTGGCGAGCTACCATGGAAGATGCTGTAAAAGATTCTGCTTTTTAATTATTTTGAATCTCATTTTAGTTTATCCTTGCATCGAAAAAATCTTACTTTTGGCTTTTCCTTAACTTCTTATCCATTCCGTCCTTAACTGCGATGATATCCATCTTATCAAGTTAACATATTTCAGGGGTTTTTATGTCTATGTACTGTAGAGTTATGCTTATGAGTTATGACTACCAGTTTTTGCTTTCCAATATCTAGGTTGGATGTGAGTCATATGTCTGTATATTGATGAGAATGTATGATGGTTATATCTTCTAACATGATACTTTTTTTGTTATGCTTAATTACGAAATTGTCCTTTTCCCCTTTTTTCCTCTTGATCACAATCTTAAATTCTTAATATTGAAGAAAAGTCAATATGTGTGCCCTGATAAGTTCATCAAATCATAATGAAATGGATGGGTAAAGGCGTGCAATGGACAAAGCATCCCACTCTTTCTACTTATTAGCTATGTATTTATTGTAGTTATTTTCAATTTGCAAATGGATTATATGACTTTGAACACTATCTGAAATGCTGAAATTCTCTGATCAACTGGCTTCTGTAGAAGTAATGAAGTAAATTGGAGAAGGTGGAGCATTGATGTCAACCATGTCGCATTACTCATGTTTTGTATTTCTAAATTTTTTACAGCATTGTTGAGCATCCACCACAGTTGACTTTAGAGATAAGAGATGATTGGATGACTATCATTTTTAAGATGCATTTAACTACTATTTAAGTTACTTCATTTGCCTTATCAACTCAGGAACACTTTTCCTCTGAATTTATGTCATTCACAAGGGAAAGGTGAATCCATATATTTTCGTAAGAGAGGTCTTATGTTCTTTTGTTTTTCTTGGTTGAGTTATTCTACAGCATGCTGCGTACACTAATTTGGATGATTCAACCTCTTTCTTTGGAGTGTATGATGGTCATGGGGGTAAACTACAAATCTTTATTTGATTTTGTGCTTCCTCTCTCTTTCTTTTCTGATGGCAGCAGTTGCGAAGGCTTATCAATAAATTGGGTGTATATTGAGGATTAACAGCAGCCTCAGTTCAACTTTTGATTAATATTTAGTGTGCTGAACATTCTTCTAAGAAACACAAAGACCGTTTCCTTTTATGAGTTCTTATTCGTTAAGGGACCTGATCCTTCTTGAAAGCTTAAGTTAACTATCAAATACAACCACCCAAGTTAAGTTTATGTGCACATGATATTCTATCAGGACATTTAGAAAATCTCAATCCTTGTCCAAGAGAATGCTAGATGCGAGTATCTGTTGAAGTTTAGATGCTGTAAAAATAAGCTCAATCTGCTTAGAACTGGGATTTTAATATTTGTGAAGTAAATATAGATGTGCAGTCTATTATCTGAGCTCTGGGCATGATTTGAGGTCTCAATTAAAAAATAATGTAGAACTTAAGTTAACTCAAATTTGAATATAGATTTATATTTTCATGGTTGTTTCCTTTTTGTATTGATTACTGGGGCTGATTAACTCTGCAGGCAATGAAGTTTCCAAATTTTGTTCCAAGTTTCTCCATCAACAGGTGTTGAATGATGAAGCCTATGCAGCTGGTGATCTCGAAACGTCTGTTAGAAAGGCTTTTCTCAGGTTATTTTTCATCTTTTTGTTTGAGGCTCTATCTTTATATTGTTTATTCATTTCATCCCATAGACTAATTTTTTAACTTTCTCTTGGGTCAGTGTCAGTGCAATATCAGCAAGGAGAATATGTTGTTACTATCACTGGTTAAATGCCATGGTTCTTTACACAATTACATTCAGAAAATTATTTTGGAGAGAATTGTTTCATGTCTTTAACTCTTAATATGAATGGATGAAAATGATCAATGTGGTGTTTGCTTCACTTTACAGAGTGGTTAATGATTTCTAGTTCTGATCGGGATCATTGACAAGTTTGTACCATCATATTCTTCTGCGGTGCAGAATGGACGAAATGATGTGTGGAAGAAAAGGACAGAAAGAGTTGGAACTACTAAGTGGTAAGGTGGACCAATCTACCAGTAATGGAGAAAATTTACAAAAAACTGAAGAAGATTTTGGCAAGGATATCTTGTCAGACGAGGTGTGTTCTCAATACTTTTATCTGAACTGACTTACACTTACTTAACTAAGAAGTTTCTCGTTCTGAAATCTGAATACGAAAAAGTATTGTATAGTGCTTTAGTTGCATTGCCCTGTCTGCCCAACCACGATAAAAAATGTCTCTGACACCTCAAGTGCATCAACTTTGATTATTTGCGGTGAAAATGAATTAAGCAGAAGATCTAAGCTGTTATTGCTTTTGAACCTGTACCATGTGCTCTTTATAAAAAATATATAGAGACCTGTTCCACTACCAGTGCATAGAGTAGCAATCTTTATGCCTCAAATTCTAATCTATGATAAAATTTAAGAAGATGCAACTCCTTTCAGAAACTTTTGTTTTATGTCTATGGAACTCCTACCAGTACATAGTTTCTTCTGGCTGAATGATACATCTATTCCTCTACTTTGATAAGATGGAACTAGTAGAAGGAGATAAGATTTTATGCTTGCGTGTGCAAACCTCTTAGGAGAATGGATTGTTTATCATGCATAGAACCAGATGTTACAACAATAAATGTCCTCCTTAAAAGCTTCCAAAAGAGTGGAAAAAGAGTTAACTCATCTACTGCAGGCCTTTGGCCTTTAGCCAGATTCCATTTAGATTCTGTTATCCCATTCAATTATGTCTGACTTTGATGGTAAAGTTTTGGTTATGTACTATCCTTATTAATAAATGTCAATAAATTTATGCTCTAGTATGCATAAGATGACAAGCAAAGTTTTCTGCAACTGATAATTCCAGTATTTAAAGATTAAGTAATGTTTGGTTGGCATTTTGATAATTGGTGATTTATTTTTCTGGGGCCTGGAGATAATTGAGGTAGGGAAAAATCTTGGTCCGGATTCTTGTTGAAGTTTATTGACTTAATTAAGATTAGCACCTTTGCTTTTTACTGCACACAGTGTCACATTTTCGACCTGAATTTATAAGGATAATGGGTTGTTAGATGTTTCAATTTAATGACTATTGCACACAAGGTTTCCTTCCTTGATTCTTTCCTAATGCAGGGAACTCACTCAGATTACAGTGGTCCAAGTTCTGGAAGCACAGCATGTATTGCAATTATTCAAAATAATCAACTGCTTGTTGCAAATGCTGGTGACTCCCGATGTGTCATGTCTCGCAAGGGAAAGGTGAAGTTATTTATTTATTTTCGTCCTTTTGTTGTGGTATTCTAATATAGTAGTCCTAAGTGTTTCTGCCTGGAAAGTTTTCCTTACACAAACGAGAAATTTGTGGAGAAAAAAATTATTCTGATGTCTAGTTGAATGGTAATTCTTAAAATAAACTCCCACCGTCCACAATAAATTTGCCACATTGTGGATGGCACGGGTTTTAACATAAAGGTTGGTAGTGTGTGAGTGGAGTAAGGGTCCCACTTTAAATGTGTGGTGGGTATTGTGAGTTGTGTGGGTCCTACTACTATAAATGGAAAGTGGCAAAATTTTTGTGAACGGACCAAAAAGGAAATTGTGGCAAATATTTTGTGGATGGAGGGAGTAACAATTTATAAGTCCTTTTCTCTGTTCAGAGTATATTATGTTCTTGCATTAGTGGTGACATTTTTGGGTCATCAATTTTTACAAGAGATATTGGATCATTTTTGTATATGGGATGTGAAACTTTCTGGCAGGCATTCGAGTTATCCAAAGATCACAAGCCAGATCATGTTACTGAGAAAAAAAGGATATTAGATGCTGGTGGGTATGTACAATATGGACGGGTTAATGGGAGCTTGAACCTGTCAAGAGCAATTGGTACGTTTAATGGACTTGTCCATCTGGCTGAAGGTGGAGAGAGTGTTTTCCATTTTTTTCTGCCCATAATGATAGTTTCAAATCTTTTCAGGTGATATGGAATTGAAGCAAAATAGATCGTTGCCTGCTGAAAAGCAGATTGTCACAGCAAACCCTGACATAGTCAAGGTATGTGGAACTTCATTGTATATTTGACCATATAATTAACCGTCTCCTCTCAATATTTGTGAATATCTACTGATGCACTCTGCTAATAATGAAACTGGTGGTCGGAAAAATGTCAAAGAAGAACTGCGATATATTGTATCCTTTACATCCTGTCTCACAAAAACTTTTGCCAGTATAACATATTTTCTCGCTGTTGTTGCCCTCAAACAGGTTGACCTTTCTGAAGATGATGAATTTCTTATAGTAGCCTGTGATGGGATATGGTACGGCTTTTTATGCTGTATATGTTTATCTTATGTGTGTCTATACTGAGCTATTTTTTATTTGCTTTTTATGTTGTTAGAACTTAAAAAAGTTTATTCAACTATTTTTGAGATGATTTTCTAGTTTTCTCATATTGGATTTCAAAAGTTATCCTAGCTATCATCAACAAAGACATATACTCAAGTGTTTTATCAGGTGTTGATTCCAATTAGAGAGCTTATATCTTGGATATCTAGTAGTTCAGTTTTAATCTGCTGTTGGTCTTGAAATGCAGCCTGCTCCTAGATCTGGTTTTTTGATACCCTGGGCATCTTTATTCTTTCCTTATTTGGAGAAAGACAACAGCGTGAGTTGTGATCTGTGGTCCTAATAACTGGTTTCTGTAGTTAAGAGTTAAGACGTGAAACATTTGTCGCATAGTGCTTATAGCAAACTTAGAATATGTTAAAATGAAATCTAACTGTTTAACTACAAGATTACATGCCAGCAGGAATAAAATTTACATTCTTGTCAAAGAGTCATTATCTTTTCCTTTTAGTTTATGGGAGCGGTGCTTTCCATTTTAGAATGCTATTTTTCTTTATTGCAACGTTCTAGTAAAGGGGTGTATGAACTGTATTTACAAATGTGTAACTTGTGTCTTATCTCAACATGCATAAGTTAATGCTATTGGGTGCCAAATTATTATTTCAAGTCATTGGATGTTGCTCATTTTGTTTATACACGTCCTGTTTCAGACTGTTGGTAACTTGTGCTTCTTTGGCTCAGCTTCTCAAATGTATATAAAAGAACATTCACTGTCTTTGTATTCTTTTTGTGAGGTTTTCTTTCTTTCTCTTGCTAGGGATTGCATGTCAAGCGAACAAACAGTTGATTTCGTGCAACAATTGTTGAACTCTGTAAGTTACTGCTTTCAACCATTACCTCCATATTCATGAAAGCTTAAAACTGACTATTAAACACTCTTCAGGAAAAGAAGCTCTCGGTGGTGTGTGAGAAAGTGCTCGATAGGTGTTTGGCACCAGCATCTGGGCAGGAAGGTTGTGACAACATGACGATGATCTTGGTGCAATTCAAGAAACCTTTAGGCTCAAAACCATCTTCAACAGAGCAGGTTGTGCCCTCACTACAGTAATACATATCGCTGAATCTGTTGGGCTCCTCAGTCTCACTCTGGGGTTAAACAAGCCGAGATTCCGATCACTAGTCATCTGATTCGGTACATTTTTCACTCAGCGCCTTCTGTAAATACTGGTGTTCTTACACATGTAGCTTCTGTTAGGAAGACTGAAGCGATTCACTGCCGAGGTAAAAGGTTTTCTGATGAGTTGATTCAGTAGGAAATGATGGCATATATTGCTGGAATAAGGACTCATTTACTACGTTGAAACAATAATGAACTAATTTAATTTTTTGTGATCTGGGCTGATTGCGTTTTAGTTTATGCAGCGCTCTGTATTTGACAACGGGTTCCTTTGTTTTTTTGGCGAGAAACTTGCATCGGTTTTCTATGGATGCATATTTGGATTGACTTTCACGGTTGTTCAATAACTACTAGGGGGAGTGATACAATTACTTTCATGTGCTTATTGGTGACTTATCATAGATGGGTGTATAAAAATATCCAAAATGTGTTGAACTAATTGTAGTGAGTTAGAGATTAATACTACTATTTTTTATTTGTGTTTTCGGAGATGAGAGATTGATAGCTTTGGAGTAGGTGCGAGGACGGTTTGGTTTATATCAACCATCTTTAATATAAAAAGAAAAAACTTTGGAGGTGTGAGCCCAGTTCGAACCATTTATCCAAAGGTTAACCAAAAGAAAGTTTTTAACTTTTGTAGATGCATATTGTTACACACAATAATGCATAACGTCGAAGATAAAATTGTACTCCTATGTACGAAAAGATACATAGCATTATGTATATATAACATCACTGTATATACACATAATGTGGTTTTTAATATATGCATAACTATAAATAGAAAATACATTGATTCTATACATAAAAATGGAGTGTAAAAATAAAAATTGATCCGTAAATATAAAAAGATAAAAAAATAGTCTCTCATTTCACGAATTGGCATATGTGAATTCGTGAAATGTTGTATTTTACGTACTATTTCACGAATTTGCATGTGCAAATTTGTGAAATGAGAAGCTATTTTTTTTTATCTTTTTAAGATAGTAAGATAAAATTTGGCCTGTTAATATAAAAAGATAAAAAAAAAATAGCCTCTTATTTCACGAATTTGCACATGCAAATTCGTGAATGCAAATTCGTGAAATGGTGTTTTTACACTCCATTTCACGAGTTGCACATGCAAATTCGTGAATTGGTGTGTAAAA
>JAYJMF010302384.1:0-13408 GCA_036873715.1 Salvia sclarea
AAAAAGGTAAGAATTTTGCCTTCAAAAAACTAGTCAACTTAGTGGAGCCCACCATTTTACACACAAAAACACCACTTTCTTAATTTCCGTGCCCAAAAGTAAGGTGCCAATACTAATGGGACGGAGGGAGTATTTAATTCCAAGTATGCACGTACGTGTTTATCAAAAATCAAGTAGGTAGATTAGTGTGTTTCAACCAGTAATCAGGTTGGCACATTGCAGAACAGTAAGCCCACTTCACATTCAGGGTGCCTCCAATGGTACATCATTTTGGGAACTCATCTACTTTTATCCTACAATGATAGAAACCAATTTCTCATTTGAGGGTCCCACTATAATACAAAAAGACATTAAACACTAAAATAGAGGAAAAGAAAAAGAAAAATACAAAAAGTAATGTGGGTCCCATAAAAACTAGTTTTCATTTGGGAACTAGTTTTTTTTTTTGTGTTGGGTCCTATGAAAAACTAGTTTCTAAAACCTCCAATAATGGTGGTATCTATTTTTTAGAAACTAAAAACTAGCACAATTGGAGACACTCTAACTAACTTGAACTAGATTTTGAAGCTGCTTTAGTTCCTAATTCACTTCTGGATTCAGTTGGATCCTTAAGATCTTGAAACATCATCAACCCTCAAAACCAACATCCTTTTTAGCACCCCTTTAGTGTTCTCTTGTGGATCATGGCAAAATGCAGATGCAATAAATTTCAATATTTGATGGCGCTTTCGTGCTTGCTAAACATTCTGATTGGTTTATTCCACAAGTCTAGTTTAAGAGAAAGTTTATTGTTTTAGAGAAACACACACCATGAAATAATACATAGTGGAAAGACAATGAAGCGCATGTTAGTTGGTAAAATGCTTCCCCTCCAATTCATAAAATAAAATAAAATAAAAATTGGGAAATGGGGAATGGGGAATGGGGTTTGAGTCGCTACATTGGGAAATGGGGAACCATTATAATCCATCTTTAATAAAATAAAATAATAATAAAAATTGAAAATAAATAAATTGAAAAAATTAATGCACAGTGGAATGTGGATACAGTTGAAATTGAATCTTTAAAATATCTTTACTAAATAAATTTTATGAAATCAATAGAGCATTCAATAAACCGGGCCGAGTTGGGCCATGTATTTTGTTAGCCCAAACAAATTCAAATTGAATTTCTGGCTGGCACATTTTCTCTCTGAAGAAGCATAATTTACTTGAAATACATATTGGAGGGAAATAGTATCGAACCATTTGCGTCTCCTCAAAACTCTGTACTGGCGAGGCGACTCTGCCTACTTCATTACCCAGCTGCTCCGTCTCCCCAGCCTCGTTTTAGATCCTGTTTCTGGTTCTCTCTCGCCCAATATCTATGTTTATATGTCTATTTTTATGCGTATTTGCTCTAATCTCAATTAATATTTTCGATTTGTTATCTTTCATGGATGAATTGATCAAGATATTTCTCTCCCTAAATGCATATTTATAGGAAAATTGCACTCTGTAACTATTCCAGTATCATTATTTTTCCACGTTGGGAAGTATCCTACATGCCAAATTCCTCAATTTTTTAGGGTTGTGTTTTGTTTCAATTTGGTTTCATTTGGCGTCTTTGGAGATTAGCACAATGTAGATGATGTGGTGTAACCTGTGAATTTAGTTAGCTTGCTTGAAATGTTTCACGTGTATGGGATGTGTTCGTCAAAATGCCAATTTGTGTATTTTGTTTGTAAATGATCGTACCCACTGTATGAAGGGTTGTTTGCTAAAAGGATGAGCCATTCACTGGTCCAAAATATTTTCCGTTAGGGTTAGCATGTTCAACTAAATGATTCGAAGATGAACCATTCGATAGCTATAACTTCAAGAGTGAATAATTTAACCAGTATAAAATTGCATTCGTTGCTAAGAGTCTAAGACCAAAACTAGTGCTCCATTTATATCTTACTCTTAATTTCTTATACCTTTAATTCATTTATTGTGAAACTCACTTTTCGTGGTTCTGCGTGGTGAATATCAGGAAGCTTACAATGGCTGACTCTGCCAAATCCTTGAAACTCACCAACTCTACTACTACAGGTACTTCAATACTCTCAGTTAGATACTGCAAAGAAAAACAACTACAATGCATAATTTTCATTTAATGGAGGCAGTAAGCTGTGATTTTCGGAATAACTTTTTTATTGGGTAAAAGATAAGTGGCAGATCTGTATATGGCTTTTGAAAACGAGAGAAGGGTGATGTTAAAATTAGCTGCATGTGTTTCATAGAATGCTTCTTGAAAAATTGGCTGATGCTTTGGCAGATCTTCTGCCCTTGGTGAAGAGTGGGTTGGTGATAATTTATTACTTGGTTTTATTTTTTCAATTTTCAGGAAATATTTATATTTAAATTTATATAAAATTAAATAAATTGATTTTCAGTTTCTAAAATAATTTTATTTGGAACGGCTAACTCATTTCAGCATCGTAATTTTTGACATATAAAGAACTCAATGCGTCGTATGGGTAGTAAAGATTGGTAACTTCTGTGGTTTATAAAGTGGGAAATCAAATCTTGTTTATGATAGTCTGAAGTTGATTCTGATCTGTTGGACCCACTATTCTTATATATGTGGTTGTGATTCGCAGGGCACAAGAAAATGAAAGTCAAGATCATACGTATCCTACATTTGTTTACATACTTATATTGTATATGTATACATGCATCTCATGTAACTGTGTAAGTGGATTTCCTTGCCGGTAGAATAATCTAATGGCTGTTTAGGTACAGCTATGTGTAATTTTCATCACGTAAGCTTATACTATTACTTTCTAAATGTGCACATCTAGTTTATTGATCAAAATGGCTGCAATGCAGCAAACCCCCAATTTGAAGTCTGTTTCTCCTTCACCCTATTGTTTGTAAATTCTGCTGGACCTGATGGACAGAGTAAGCATCCAATCCTCTTAAGTACTGCCAATTTCCTGATGGAATTTCTTTATGAAGCTGTTTATGTCCGTTTTGGAACTTCCAGATGGCATGCCGTTGCTTCTTGGACATGGGACGCCCAAGATGAAACTTGTGGCATTTGTCGGATGGCCTTTGACGGTTGTTGCCCTGATTGTAAACTCCCAGGAGATGATTGCCCCCTAAGTAAGTTTAAGGAATTTTTACATTTTCATTTCTTGATTTATGTTTATCTTATCTTGTTTATTCCTTGCGATTTTAGTGGTTATCCCCTGCTCTTGGTGTTTAAAAGCTCATTTATGATTGTTATTTTAGTTGCGTATAGTATGTTAAATCCATCCGTTCTCTCAGTTCCATAGTTCTTAAGTGATCCACCTTATTGCAGTTAGAGATAAGCTTGAAAACCTATTCACAATTGTTGCAAGCTTGCAGCAGAATTCTCGACCTCCCAATTAACTGTTGATCTACTCACTAATTTATTGCATGTCCTAAGTTCCACATAGAAAAACTAGTTAGCAAATGAACATGGTGTCAGACACTAGTTTAAATTCTAAAGGCATGTTCAATCATAGAGAATTCCCACTGATGGGTTTCATTTAACCAACTGCCAGGACCTGCTACTGGGGTTTGAAAATTATCACATAAAACGAACAACATAACTGAACCATGCTATTTGTTCAACAGGTTGGGATATTTTATTAATTTGGCTAAGCTTGGCTTCTGTAATGGAATAAGTAGATTGTGTAGGTTCATTTGTTCAGTTTGGAAGCATATTATCGCTACATAGGCTGACATACCCTTATAAAAATTACAACTAAGGTTTCCGTTAGGCTTTACCTTTTACCTCCTTAGTGTTTCCCTTCATTCTGCCTCTCAGCCCTGTCCAGTCTTCTCCTTTCCATAATTCCCCTTTATCCTGATTAAGATCTTTTGTCAAGCCACCACTGCATAATCATATCTAAACTAATTAAAATAATTTCGCAGCAACCCTTGGTACAAAGTTACAGTAAATTGCTGATCTTCTCTCACTTGTGTTTTGTTTCAGATGCCCTTTGTCTTTTCTGCTGCTTTCTCAGAAACTTATGCTAGAACTTAAGTCCTTAGTTGTAGTGGAAACCTTGTATGCTTTTAGTTTGGTTATTCTTCCTCTTTGGGTTTTTGTGAAAGGTTAGTAGCTATTATTGATTGTTTTTCCTAGGCTTTGCGAATAATTAAGCTTCTGCATCCATTAGAGTTCAAATAATGATTTCTGGAGCCATTCCTTTTTTTAAAAATTTTCCTTGAACTAACCAAAAACAAAATCTGGTTAATTTGAAGAGTTCAATGCTATTTGGTTTTCTCGATCAAATTTTGGACAAAGAATAGGTGAAAACCGGCGACGCTGATCCTTGACCCTGACAATTTTGCACCTACTTGGTGTTATGCAGACCACATTCTTTCTCAAAATCATTTTTCTGGACCTGGAATAGAAGTTATCTAATTCAAAGTAACAAATGTTGGAATGATTGTGTAGGGCGTCTGTTCTGCCTTTCATCACTGCAACTTTACACATCTGTCTTTGAATTTCATGATAGTGCAGTCACTTTCTTTATGAATCTATTTAAGAATATAATCGATGTTTAACTTTGTGTTGCAGTCTGGGGATCTTGCAATCATGCGTTCCATCTACACTGCATCTTGAAGTGGGTGAATTCACAAACTTCACAAGCACATTGTCCCATGTGTCGTCGAGAATGGCAATTCAAGGAATAATGTGCTGATGCTTCAAGAATGATCTAGGGGCCTCTCTCTCTCTCTCAAAAAAGAATGTTGCCGATGTTTATACATATGTAGTTATATGTATATCTTCAAGAGATGTGCTTCCCTTCAACCTTTATTATATATATAAAAAAGAATGACATAGATCTCAATCAGGATTGTGAATCGGAACCATGTTCATTGCTGGAGTTTTCAGATATGGGGTTTTCAGATACTTGTAGATTTTATTAAACGTTAGATCTTATGTCCAAAATAAACTAATGTATTGTTTAAATGACTGAGTCTTACAAGTGTATTAGTGGATTAGATTGTGATTATGTATTGATTGGCAAAAGATATTGTCCAAACATCTATTTATTTATTTATCTATTTTATATATTTATTTATTTATTTATAAGTGATTGTTTCGCTTGTTTGATTGATAAAATAGTCCAATTCAATTACATGTTTAGTTTGAATAACCGATAGGGGCATAGAGCAATTCTATACATACCCCCATTTTTACTCTTTATAGCTCCCTGTTTAATAAATAATTAGAAATATACACCCATAATAGTTAATTGTATTTTATAATAACAACCCCTAAATTCAAGATTATTGAATCCCATAAATTCAGCAAGAGAAAAATCGAACTCGTATGAGAATTTGCTCTCGGCCGCTATGAGACCTCGGATATCTGAGTGGCGCTTTGCTGACTATGAATCAAGATTTATAATGGAACGCGAAGTCGCTGAAAGCAACATTTTTCACTGCATACAATGTGAAATCGCAACTTATGTTTCCATTTAAAGAATTACATCCGAGACATCACTTTTCATTCTCAATTACCAATTTAATGACATCAATCTATTCATAGATGGGATATCTCCAAAAAACATGAGGCAAATACTTTTTTACCAGTGCATATCTGAATTCTAGATTACTAAGGTGGCTTTTGGTTCGTGTGATTAAATGGATTAGATTGATAGCATAATTACACTTCAAATTCCCCTTCCCCATTCATAAACTCTCCTTTCTAAGCCTTCTTTAAACACTCTACCACTCCTTATGCCCTCCTTTTCACTCAAATGTGTGATTATTGGTGGGATTAATAATGGTGTGATTATTAATCCCATCAATAATTACACATATGAGTGAAAATGAGGGCATAAGGAGTGGTGGAGTTCATAAAAATAAGGGGTTATGGATAAAAAGGAGGAGCTTTAAAGGGTAATTTTACTATCAATCTAAGCACACAAACCAAACAAGACTCCTAAGTATATCGAAGTATGCATCTCTATCTTATACGAAGGTGTTGTAATTGCAAGTTCAGATATCATCACTTTGATTTTACTAATCCTCAAGAAATGGATTACTTTACTTTCTCGTCGTCATTTTTTCCTCTTCCTTTTCCGATGGCTATAGAGAACTAAAAAAGATAGGGGCTGCAGAAGATTCCGTGAGAGAGGGAAACGTGGATAACTTGGCCCATGATCCAATCATCTATTTGGATTATTATATATCAATCCAAATATTATCGCGAAAGAATAAATCTAGAAAGCTTGGTTCCATACGACGTTTCAGACAGGCCCCTAAATTTGAGAAATATTGAGTATTGACCTAATAATTCCATTTCTTCCGGGCTAGAAAACTCTACTTGGTTTTCTGAAACTAAGTGATACAAAATGACATCTTGACACAATCTTCAATCAATAATCAGGTTGGCAAAAAATTGAAACCGAGTTCAATTGAAGATCTTGAAACCCGGCCGCAAAACCAACATCCTATTGAAATGCAGATGCAATATAATGAATTTAAATATTTGATAGTGCTTTCCTACTTGCTAGACATTCTTATAATTTGCCATTTGATGATCAGTTGAATTAAAACTATTGATTGATTCAACTAGTATATAAAATTTGAAAAACCTCTTCTATATACTACCGTGCAAGTATCTGTTTTCATATATTTTATGTTTCTTATGTTCTTCATTTAGTTTATTAAAGTTTTTCTAGTATCGAACATTTTCAGGTGAGGTTTCCTCCAAAATTCGCTACATCCTACTATTTCAAGGTCACTGCTTCTACAATGCACCTACAAATTTGCTGTAATGGTTTATTTTGGCAGTTTTATTGTTCACAAGACAATTTTATAGTTGATAACTTCGAAGACACTCTTGTTTCTAAATTTGATTGGGATGGCAGATTTGTTTTGTGGAAACAAAGTTGTTGCCATTTTTTTTTTCTTTGGAGTCCAATTATCCTTTGAGATCTTGTACAGTTTTTGGATGGGATCATGGCATGACCGGATGAGTGTATGTTGAGATAAAATGTGTATTAAACAAATCATTGTGTCATCTCATATGAATGATCTCATGCGTACTTGATATGATTAATTGAGAGCTTGAAAGTACCTTTAGTATCATACACAATTTGTTTTTAAAAATTTAATATTTCTTTGGGAAGGGAACTGGATTATCTTGCAAAATTGTGATTTTAACCAAGCCTAATGTCACGTCTCGCAGTCTAGTGACTGGAATGGCTGGCGTGGACTCACGACGCATGCTCGGTTGTATTCTAATGGTGGTCATCATTTAACGTTGGTTTCGGCCCATGAAGCGTATTGAGAAGGCGGGAATGCATTGAGCAAGGACAGTTGTCCCGAGCGACTCGGACAACTTGGTAGGGTGCTGATGTCGTTCCCCTGATGAGCCTGGCAGGGCGAAACCAGTTGATGTCCCGATGGCCCTAAGTGCGGGCAAAACCTGGTGGTGTGGCGTGCGTGAAGCATGCGCAAGTGACACTAAGCTTTCAACAACATTAACATGTAAATGCTACTCTATTGTATGACTACATCCATATGCTTCTCTACTAGCTCTTTATTTACTTTTTCCTTGTTCGGAATTTGGCCTTTATTTAACAGGAATTCACTAGTTTATATGGAGCTGAAGGAACTCCAGTTTCTTCACCATTACCATCGGGTACTCAAACCCAAAGGGCTGTTTGTAAATCATCAAATATGGTTTTGAACATGATTTCTTGGTTTCTAAATAAGCAAACTTCTTTGGTAGGTGAAGTTCGTAGTTGTGTGCAATTATTAATTGCAAACGTATCTTTCTCTATCTCGTGTGATTTCATCAAGTTCGTGCGGTTTGACTAAGGACCATCGCAATCCTGCAGTTTGGATATCCTACGCTTTTTTCTATTTATTTATATATAATAATGGAGACACATTTACGTTAGGCCGGTCTAACGTTAGTCTCGGTCCAATTAATGTATAAATAATGAGAGTGGCAAGAATAATAGGGGGTGACAAACAACAAACGGCTCCGTCTTCGGCTTCGATAATTAATATATAGATAATGAGACCGACAACAATTATGCTTTTATGGCTCGCTCCGGATTCGCCTTCGGCTCCCCTCGCTCGACTCATGGCTTAGAATAGAAGCGGCAAACAATTGGCCTAACGTTAGGCCGGCCTAACACAAATGTTTGTCATTGAATAATTATGCATTTTTGGATGTGTGGTCTTTTGTATCCAATTCTGGGTAATTGGAATACTTAGTCATTAATTACCATATGAGCTTGGAGATATTGTGTCGTGATAAACTTAGAAGGGTATTGGATTCTTAGGTCGTTATATTTAATCTTGATCATCATTTCATCACATGCTCGCATCACCTTTAGCCATGGTAATTGGGATCCCATTTTCCTATACCACACGCCTATCACCATATTGTTATGGTAGCACATTATTAATCCACCCCATATGGGAGTCATAATTCCACTTCTCAAATAATACCTCCCTAATTGAGAATTTTTTTTTATTTTATTCAAATTTCCACTCTAATTGACTTATCACTTCTTCCTATTTTATTTCCTTAGCAATTCATTCAAGGCAATACACACCCAACTTCTATTTGAATTATATATCTTTCTATTACCACTTTATTTAATTTCACTTATTCCTACTCCAAATTTAATTTACTTAGGAAGATGTTTCAAGTCTCCACTTGGAGTAATATTTTCTCTTCCCCTATGTGATATTTGATATCACATGATTATTTCACATCACTACCTTATCAAATTATTATTTATTCATCGCCATATTTAATTACTAATTTCAACTCTACCACCTTGCATGAAATATAATCATTTCATGCCTTGTATGAAGGAAACTATATTTATTCTCAAACTATGAACCATGAGATATGAACACCAAAAATACATCATATCTCCCCTTCCATGCATCAAAACTCTGGGACATCACCACCCCACCACCATGGTGTAATTTTCGAAAATAATACAACATCCACAAGCATTCTTCTTACACTCCATCACTTCCATCTCCACTATCTTTGTCACACTATTAGCTTTTGGAATCAAATACCACATCACCTACACATTGAACTAAATATTCATAACATCAACTACATGAACCCATGTCAAATCAAAGGTGGTGGCAACACACCACCTCCCCAAAGCCTCCATCGGCCGCCACCTATGATGGTAAATCACCACCGCCTCACCACCAAACCACCACTCCAAAACCACGAGGCCCCATGGTTTCATCACCTTCATTACTTGCTAACCACTCTCATCCATCACACACACACATATGGCTGCACCTTTTCTTTCACCACTCCATCATTTCACAATTCATCAATCAACCCCCCTCAATCTTTATCACTCTTGGCTATCAGCCCAAACATACACCTACCAAAGTTTCTTGCCATTTCTTTCTCCATCTCACTCAACAAGCCAACATACTCTCATCTCTTAAACAAAAACAGCCCCCACTCCTCCATTTGGAGCTCACGGTCAAGCCAAAGCTCCGATGAACTCACGGCGACAAGAAGGAGAGAGAGACCGAGACCTTGCTCAATCTCATCCTTGATTCTCGTTTGGTAAAAGTGAGGTGTAGTCATCTCCCTATTTTTTTTTCTTTCTTTCTTCTTTCTCTCTGCAAATTTCAAAACACACACACTCATTCTTCCACTTCTTGTTGTTAAAAAGTTGGTGAAAAAATCTTGCTTGAGGAATCACCACCATCATCGATCACCTCACCGCCGCCGACGGCCACCATCCCCTTCATCATCTCCCTTTTCCTTTCCACTTTCATCATTCAAGGTTGGTATACCTCAATCCCAAACTCATATCACACATGTATGACATGTAGTAGCATGAACATGAGGATTTAGGTCACCGTAGTTGAAAATCTATGGCTGCATGTAAAAATCTAGTATAGATCTATGAATTTTTAACTTATTTAGTATGCTCTTATGTGTTTTTTCTTTGAGTATGTATGTGGATCTATGTGTATATGTGAAGATCTATAATGTTAAATGAAGGTTGAGGTGAAAGAAGATGAATATATGCTTGACTTGAGCCATTTGGTGTGATTCGATTTTTGTGATGATTTGAAGTGAATTTAAAATCTGATTTTTGGTGATACTATATGATGTTCTTATGTGAACAACTTGAGTGTGAATGATATTGTTGAGATGTGGTAGTTGGGAATTTCGATGTTGAGGAGTGTTGGGAGAATTTAGTGAATTTTGGGGTAAAAATGTTAAACTTCCAGATTTTTAGCTTCTTCCCTCACTTTGTTTTATTTTTTCGACCTACCAAAACTTTTCCTTTTGATCTAAAATTTTAACATTAGATAGATATGTGTCTCTTCTGTGTTTAGTAAATTTTTCAGGATTTTTATATGTCTAAAAATATTTTTTCTGATTTATTTCTTGCCACTGCTCAAAACTGCCACTATATAAGTGATAACTTTGAAACAGTAGATTTCATCAACTAATAGCCTCACTTACACACTTCTTTTGACTTTCAAATTATGATGAAAGCTAGATATATAAGTCTAATATATTCTATAATTTTTTACTTAATTTTGGTAACCTATAAATATTTCTTTCAATATAATTTCCAACTCTGTTCCAAGCTGTCACTGTACAGGTGACAGCTTTGGAGTGATGAGTTTCATCAGCTTGTAACCTCACTTAAACTCACCTTTTGGCTCCCAAAATTTTATAAAGGCTAGCACAGGGTGTCTAGTGCCTTTGGTAAATTTTTCATAATTTTATCTGACCTTGAACCATTTTTCATGAATTTAAATCCAACCTATTGCAAGACTGCCATTTTAAAGAATGACAGTTTTGAGGTTGTGAATGGCCGAATTGTTAGACCTATTTTCCCTTAACAAGAATACTTGGGATTTTTACTCCAAGTGCCTTCTTCAGCCTTCTAAACATAGGAATTTTTCCACTAATTAACTTGAAACATAGCTAGTTTATAAAAGTTGTTTCCTCCCTGGAGTCCAGAACACTAGAGTTTATATAACTCGAAATGTAGACGTGACATTTACTTGAAATTTTTATATGTTGTAGTCACTGACCTTAAAAGCCTATGTATAAAATTTCAAAGATTTTATTAAGATTTGCTATTTTTAAATAATCCTGTGAGTAAACTGCCAATCTATATATTCATGTGCTTGTACAGTTTTGATATAATTAATATTCCAATATGTCAAATGTGTTTCCTTGGTGCCATTGGTAGAAAAATTGGATATGGTCCAGTTAGTAAGTATTGGATAATTGTGTGATGGTTTGATGACTTGAAATAGTCATATGATGAATTATTTGATTCATGTGAAATTTGAGATTATTGATTTATGCTTGTTAAGCTATGTAAATTAAATTAAATGGTGACTTTGAGTCCAGAGAAATTTGGTTGAGAAATGAATTGGAGAATGACTAGGGCATGCATATCATCATGGTTATGATATTGTATTGCATTTGTGTGATGTAATTTTTGCTTCATTATAGGAAGCGTGCAAGGACACCAAGTAAAGTGGGTTTACCTTTAATTTCCAAATTGAATTTTTATGAAAACTGTCAAGTAATAATTTGGAAAAAGGTAAGCTCTTTCGGATGTGGTATTGTGGCCCGGTAGAAACGTACTATCGGGTTTGATATGATTAAGGGCGGGTTATAAGGGTGGATTGCGCAGATTGTAGGGGTGGTTGTGATCGATGCGTTAGATGCAACACCGTACCAGGACTCGTACGGCATGGTTCGTCTTGTCCAGAGCAGATCAATTCGAATTAGCAAGTGGAAAATGGCCATGGTTGCCAGTTTATATTGTTTACTTTCAGTTAAAATGATTTATATGCATATATACCGTTTCCGGGTATATTTAGTCATATGTGTTATTACTTGACATTTCTTTATGTTGGCATGAACCCACTAAGTGCATATAGTACTTAGCCCATTTCCTTTTAAAATGTTTTCAGGTGATGGGGACTGCGAGGAGTGAACGGGTGTGTTGCCGATGTGCTAAGGCGTTTGTGATGCTGATGTGCTTGTTTTTGTGGTTCGAGTTCGTGCTTAGGATGTACTCGGCGAACCTTAGTTCTTGGGAGGTCTATGAGCAGATATACTGTGGTTGTGCCTTCGACTAGTCGTCTTTAAGTCGTGTCTTCTAAAACTCTTCCGCTATCTATGTTTTGTTAAAAAACTATGTTAAGACGAGACCTCTTTATGTTTCTATTAAAGACTTATCAGTCGACTTTGGTTTATCAAACTTAATTGGGTAAAAGTTTAAGATTATGCTTGTCGAGTAAATCATTTGCTTATAGACAGGTAGGCCGTCAATTCTGCATAGGGTGGGGTTGGCGGGCTGCTACAGGTGGTATCAGAGCAAGGTTTTGCTCTGTACGTCTAAGGAAAACTTTTGATAAATAAAACTGGATAAGAATGTTAAGAAAAACTAGTGCACATGCAACCACCTCGGTCATCTCCCATCGCCATCCAGGTATGTGTGGAGTATTCGAAATTACCTATTTAAGTATATGGTTTGATAATGTGGATTGGTGTATATGCCTTGAATCTATCATGGAAACTATATTATTTCTGTGTGGTAATTGACAAGATCGTGCCTATATGAATCGTTGTGATTTAAATTTTGGTTCTTACCTTGTTTTATACGAGCCCGAGAGCCCCTGAACATAAGTGTCGCCCGTTTTAGGGAGTAGGAACCCGAACCTCATCGCTCGATAGGAGAGGTCTTAGCCAACTAAGCCTCAACTGACCGACTATCTGACAACCTTCCACCGGGATGGAACGAGTGGGCTAGGTTCCTTCTGAATGAGATGGCTATGGAGGTGATCAGCCTATTTCCTAACACAAAATAGTGTAGTTATAGGATAAGTATTATATATCGTCTCCACAGGGATTGGGATAGTGAACTCCTACAATTATTCTACTTAAAGACTTCCTATTTATCTAAACGAGGTATTTTACTAATGTTGTGAGAGAAAACAATTAAACTTAAATACTAAATCAATAAAGGGTAAAACAACCCTAGGATGACAATCCCTAATCAAACCTATACTTGTTATCCCTATTAACCAATTTACCAATTTTAGTCCAACTATGATGGGGTTTACTAATGTAATTTAAGGATCCTAGTTAAGGCACCCCTAAATCTTAGGCTAATCTATCTTCTATCTCCAGTTAGGACTCTAGAGACTAAACTAGTTACCAAAAACTCTTGATTAATTATTTCCCCTATGATCCTAACTCCCGGATAAGGCAATCGAAAATCATATCAAAACTCCCTATTATCGATTATGAAATAAAATCGATTAGTCTAAACCTCACAACTAAACACACTAGATTAGTGATCAATTAACCTAGTATGGATTAAGCACTTAGGGGTTTG
>JAYJMF010302495.1:0-13406 GCA_036873715.1 Salvia sclarea
ATAATAATAATAATAATAATAATAATAATAATAATAATAATAATAATAATAATAATAATAATAATAATAATAATCACATAAAAAATAATTTTTTTTAAAAAACGCACCTCAGGTTTGAAGAATTGCACGGCAGCCTGAACTTGTTGCCGTGATTTCTTAAGATGAAGAACAAAATTAACTCAAAATTCAAAAAAAAAATCAAAAAAAAAAAAAATTGAAAAGCTTCAGAGCTAGAATTTAACAGTAAAATTAATTACCGGACAATCGTGATCGGATGCGACGAGATGAACATTGCACGCGCCGCCGTCTGCGGATGAGTCGCACGTGAGAGTTATCACACACGTGGAGAGCTCCTGCGGCACCCATTTCCGCCTCCTATGGCCGATTCCAGCTGAGTAGCGACAGATCTGACCAGAAACGAGCAGCGGCGCGGCGGAGAGGAGGTGGTTCACGCGCTTTAACCGGCACATTTTTGGCGAGGGGGTGGCGCGTGGGGATGACGCGCCAACTAGATCTCAATCGCCTCTGAGAGAGAGAGAGATGGGTTCGATTAAAAAAAGTGGAGCGGGAGATGCCGGTGACGTCACTTCTTTTTTTGAACCTTTCAATTTTATTTTATTTTAATTGTAGTAATAAAATTATAAAATTGAATTAAATACATATTTGGGCCGGGCCTGTATTATAGTATCAGTCCAATAGGGTCTCATTGAAAATAAATAACCGGGCCCAAGTTGATTAGTATTTTACAAATATTTGCGTTAGGCTAGTCTAATATTAGGCAATTGTTTGCCGCTCCTATTCTAAGTCATGAGTCGAGCGAGGGGAGCCGAAGGCGAACCCGGAGCGAGCCGTAAAAGCATAATTATTGTCGGCCTCATTATCTATATATTAATTATCGAAGACGGAGGCGGAGCCGTTTGTTGTTTGCAGCCCCTATTTTTGTTGTCGGTCTCATTATTTATGTATTAATTGGGTTGGACCTAACGTTAGGCCGACTTAACGTAAATATACCTAGTATTTTAAAGCATGGAGGAATATACAACATGTTGCATGGGTTGAGTGGAAGCATTTGCCTTAAAAGAAAGCTTGAAAATTGATGTGATAAAAACATGACTAACCCTATATTGTATTGTATGTAATTTTGGAGCTCTCTATATGTTTGTCTTTGGCAATCAAATATTGAGAGATATATATAAATTTCATACTTTATGAAAAATTGTGTGAATTAATTGAAAATCTACACTATTTCTTCCATGGTTTGAGAATAGAAAGCACTATTATTCCTGCAATAACCAACATCAAAATTATGCCAATCATCATGCATTTTCTTGAATTTTTCTGCAGACTTTTTGCTGTTTGAAGAGCATCCGTACCCATGGTAACATGATCCACTGCGTTTTTTACCTGCAATCAAAATTCAAGAAACGAATTAAAAATAAATGAACAAAGGAAATAAGATCAATAAACAATAAAATATAAATGTTGAACTTTATAAGAAAGCATAATTAAAAAATGTGATAAATCATAAGATACTTAATAGGCCCAATTGATAAATTTACTATAGTGGTTATGGGCTTAATTTATCAAGAAAAAAAAATGTGATAACCTTATGGGCTTAATTGATTATGGACTTTTTTTAAAAAAAAATTGATTATGGGCTTAATTGATCAAGAATAAGTTAACATGTATGCCCTTAACAAAAAGTCCAAAATTATATGGGCTTTAAATATCACAATAATGCTTTTTTATGCCCAAAGCGAAGCATTTAATGGAAATACTATTTTACTTCCTTCTTTAAAGTTTTCGTAAATTATATTATCATTAAAAAATGAAATAAAGAAAAGGAAGAAGAAGTTACTTTCTTAGATTTTTGGTAGTAGTGGGAATATTTTTTTAGGAAAGTTATACATATTTGGTTCAATACAAAATATTCTTGAATTCAAAGCAAAGGCATATACCCATTATACCTTTTATTATACTTCTACCCTAAAATAGATAACAAAAATATAAATTTGAACTCCAAAGGCAAGCAACTTAACTTAGTACTCTTTGTCCCAATTTTGAAGTACTTAAAAAGGTTTTGTGTAGAGAATAAAATTATTAAGACCATAAATAATAAAATAAAAACCATTTTTATTATTTTCTAGTGGTTAGGTTGGGAAAATAAAACATACTCCTACTATTTTCTTCTAAAAATTCCGGGATCTAAATTGATTACCATATATTTCTTCAATTGAAGAATAAAATCACTAACAAATACTTCTCAATTTTTTTATTACCACAGAACAAAAAAATGTTTGATAGATTTTTTTACCAATTATTTATACACATTCATATCAATATTTCTAGTATGTGCAATATATTTATGTATCACACCTATCAAAAATTCTCACACACATTCAAGCCTCACAAACATGCAACCAAACACGACTTAGAGTGTCACTCCTCCCTAAAAACTAGCTAGGGCTACCGGCACCGACATTTTCCGGCCGCGATGCGAAAAACGACCGCCGGCATTTTTCGCACCGTGGCACGAAAATCGAAGTGCAATTTTTCCCCTCAATTTTTCCATGGTTGGACCACGCTGAGGACTATAATAGCTACGATTACTAAGAGAAGTATAATGGCAATGCACATGCATTTTCTCGAACTCTTCTGCAATTTCCTCGCCTTCTGCAGCGCAGTCGTCCCCGATTGGACGTGGTCGACTGCGTTCGTGACCTGAACGAGAGCCTCGTCAACACGCAAAAACCACACACACTATTTCCACAATATTTTCTTAAAACTAGCAAGATGGTACGTGCAACGCACGTAAGAATATAAATTTAAATAAATATACATTAAAAAAAAATAAAAATATTAATTAATAATGGATAATAAATAGATTCAATATATCATATTACACTATTGCCCTTAAATTAATACTTAAAAGG
Source organism: Salvia sclarea (assembly GCA_036873715.1). Taxonomy (NCBI): domain Eukaryota; kingdom Viridiplantae; phylum Streptophyta; class Magnoliopsida; order Lamiales; family Lamiaceae; genus Salvia; species Salvia sclarea. Next base: position 2,934 of record JAYJMF010302495.1, read on the forward strand.
GGTTAAAATAGGCAAACCAAATTCGATAAAACGAGAACTCTTTAATAATAGGTATTGATTTGCATATAGAAATTGTGTTAAGTGTTCATCACAACTTTGAAAAGAAAAACGAACCTGGCTCTCGATGTTGTCCAAGATGTCGCCTTGAGCTTCGACTAGCACGGCCATATCGAGGTAGATCTGCAACGCGAGACGAAGGCATGTCGAGATTAGTGAAATCTCATAACACGAAACAACGATAACTCTGTTGGATCGCGACGTACCTGATGAAGGTCAAGAAGCTTTTTCTCGATCTCTCTCACCGCGTCGTGCCTCTCTTGAATCTCCTCCACAGTGTTCATCACCTACATTTTACGACATATTAAGCATTGGACTCATCATTATAGGCTAGTCTATTAAGCGGATTGGGGGGGCTCGAGCCCCTTCCAACCGCCCCAACTTTTTTAATACTAAGAATATAGTCAAATTTTTGGTATTTTTTGCAAATCAGCTAACTGAATCATAAGAAAAAACTAGCTCAATGAAATCTCATCACCAGAGACAGAGCTATTAAACGTATAGGGGGGGCTCGAGCCCCCCCAAACCGGCCAACTTTTTAACACTAATAACATAGGTCAAATTTTCGGTATTTTGTGCAAATCAGCTAACTGAATCGTAGAAAAAAGGAAATCACAAACTAGAAATCTATAACCATCGACAAATTTTTCTGGCTCCGCTACTGCAGATCATGTGAAAAGGCCAAAAAACGTACCTGGCCACGCCACGACTCTTGCATTGCTTTCTGGAATATCTGCTCACTGTTTCCGGTTTCAATGAGATGATTGATCGTCTGTTAGTCATATCGATTTTCCAAAATGAATATAATATCTTCGACACCGTTTAGATCTCAAGCGTTGCGTTATAACGAAGGCTTACCTCTTCGTCCGGCCTATCTCCAGTGACTGAGGCCGACAGGATCCAAAACGCGCATTAGTTACAAAATGAAATGAAACGAAACGAAAAGAAATGCAAAAAAAACACGAATCCGACCTGTTATCACACGTCTCTCAACAACTTCACGGTACTCCTCTTCGATCCTCTGCCTCAAAGTCTGTTGCAAGAAACGAAACGTCTCAAAAAAACTCGATGTTTCCTTAAACAGAGAAGAAATCAACTATAGGGCGGAGACGAGACCTGAAATTCCGTCATGAGGTCTTTAAATTTCTTCGTCAAGGCACTGAAGAGAAACAAACAGTCGTTAAAACAGCTTATAAGATGTGAAAATAAGTTCAAACTACATATTTTTTTTTCATAACCATATAAGTAACAATCAATTTACAAAAATAGCCCTGCAATGGTTTGTTATTTCCACTTATTCTCTGCTTAACTCAAAATTCTCTCAATGGCTTATAAGCTCGATTATCCAAACACTTTAACAACTTATAAGCTGTTATTATATACGCACTTTGTCATGTTCGTTCTTGAACGATCAACGGCGGTCCCCTTTCCGCAGCCGGGCTTTTGCCGGTTAGCTAAGTTCTGAAACGAAATCAGTTTGCAGCACTATGATATAGAAATGCAGGGAACAGAGAGAGATACAGAGTTATCAAATGCTCTGGGCTATACTTCTTTATTCATCGCCTCGATTTTAGCTTTTATATTGCGCGCTATCTTTCCCACTTCGTTGACGTCTTTCTCCATCCGCTTCCTGATAGCTGCAACAAATACGACGTGCTACGATAGTAAACGACGAAGAACAAACTATTTGTTCCTCTGTTTCTGTCAAAAGCTCTATTTATGGAAACAAATTACGAAAATCGAGTTTGCAGTTGAGAGAACAGTACTGCTATAAAGGGTTAATTGCCTGTAAATACACAAAGTATGGCCGAATTCCGGTTTTTAACCAATCAAAAGATCTTGGTAAGATACATGAATTTTACAAGTTTTTAGAAGTTGGCATGAGTACAAATTCCGCCGGCTAATAACTTGATTGTCCGAACTCTGATGGCCAATCCAAAGTTACCGTTGGAAAGCTCAGACCGATAGCTTTCCAACGGTACCTTCAGATTGTCCATCGGGCTCCGGACGACCGAATTATTGGCCACCAAACTTTGGACTCTGGCAAATTCCACAAAACTTATAAAGCTCTCTATTTTTACTAAGATTCTTTATAAGGTTAAGAATCGGAATTTGGCCATAGTTTGTGCATTTACTGAAAACGAACCCTATTATAAAAAAGAAGAGCTATTGCACCTTTCATCGAAGATGCCTTTGTAACCGCTTTCGACTCCTCATTGGCTTCCTGACAAAAGAATAGCATGTATCAAATGCAAACAAATACAAACAACGCAAAATTTTCGGATTTGATACAATCGGCCTCACTAGAATCGACGTTTAAGATAACACAGAGCACGTTGCCCTTGTTAGTTTCGTCTACTAATCAAAAGCCCGCATTCATACCTTAAGGTTGTGCAGCAAAACGGAGAGTTTGTCCACTTGCTTGTCGACCTCTTGTATCTACCAAGAACGACGAAGATGGGAAAGGTATGAGGGCGGAGACGGGAAAACGAGCAAAATTAATTAATGTTGTCTTTGGCACTGAACCACTCTGCCACTAGGCCAGCACACGCACCTGCTTATTGAATGACTCCAAGGCCACGTCCGAGCTACTCCTAGGGAGTCGAGGGCCCATCTCTATGTCGGATTCTCTCGAAGTGTTGCCTTTGGCATCGCCAACGAACGAATCCTGAGATACAATCGAACTCCAATAAGTGTTTCATTACAAGATTCAAACATATTTTGTAGCTAGGTTCTTTTTTTTTCAATAGGAAACATAGTGGTTCTTTCATTTACTATGAGATTTTCTCTTCCAAGATTTCAAGAAAAGCACAACTATCATAACACATTAAACTCAAAAAGCACATGGTATTGCTCAAATATAGTCACTAGATCATGGTTTTGAGTCTCATTTGCTCTAACATTTCAAGAAAAGAACAATCTACCATAACACATCAAACTTTCGATATTCCAATAAGTGTCTTGTGACATCATAGTGCATGCACGTACGAAGAAGGGGATAATTTTTCTTACTCTTACCTCTTATTATTGCACATAAAATTTTTTTAAAAAAAAAACATATATATATATATATATAATGAATTTGTAATGATTATAATGTTAACATTGGTTATTTTACGTTATTTTACCACGAAATTCCAAAATGAGACACTTATTTGAACATAATTTTATATTAAAAATATGGCACTAAATGGGATATTGGAGAGAGTGAACAAGTGTTTTAGCATTTGTATTATAATAATTTTCAATGCAGTAATTATGGGTACTTGGGTAGATAAGTAAAATTATGATATTATGAACCACTTATTAAAAATAAAATGGGAGTATATTTTGACAATAATACAAAAACATCCCATCAAAACCATGATCAAGCAAAAAAAAAAAAAAAAAAACACCTCTAAATTTTTTTTATTATTATTATTCATTTAAAAAAAATCCCCTGTTTATACAAACTTTGGAATATATCATGAATATGGAAGCTCAAGGCAATAATCATCGCTTCACCCAAAAAAACATCAATTCTTGAACACTTATCAACCAAAAAAAAACTAAAATTCCCACCACAAAACTACAAAATCAGCAGTTAAAACAACCAAATAATCAGAAACACAAACACTAACCGTGAGAAGATCGTTCATCTTCAAAAAGCTAAACTCAGATAAACTGTTTTTTCTTCACAGAAAAGGAAAAAGTAAAGAAGAAATTTGTGGGATTCTTCAAAAACTATTTATTGGAATTTATTGTGGGAATAATTCGGCCGGCGACAACTGTGAGACGGGAAAGACGAGAAAAAAAAGAGAATAAAAAAGAAGAGGAATTTTGGGGCAGTTTTTTTTGTTTGATTCTTTGCTGCAAAAAATTGATAGTGTTAATCAAAGCGTTCAAAGCTGGAAAAGTAGGCGTTACGATCAACAATAATCAACAGTAGATTTAATTAGAGTTTTAGTCAAAAACAAAGTTGGAAATTTTAATTTTGGAACCAAAATTAACGACTAATCTATTGATTGTGACTTGATTTAATATTCAGACAGTCGCCTTATTAGGACAAAGCTTCGACGTTGCGAATTTGTTCGTCTCTGATTTGTCCGAAAATTAATTTATAATATACTATGGAATTTTGACATTTAAACTATTGGAATTGGACCGTGATGATGATAATATCGACCTTTTTTTGAACCAATGATATTATCTGTCTTGTTTAATTTATTTATCAAAATTCTTGTGCGAACAATCACGATCAATCATGAGGTTAGTTGTAGGATAAGTGAGATTGATTAATTAGGATTATAGATAAATCTTTAATTTGAGCTTATTCGTCATTTGTTAAAATTTATTAACCACGATAATAGTTAATTATGACACATCCAACGTAATTTTATTTTATTTTCGTAACGAGCTGAACTTTACTAAATTTTGATGTTGTAGATTTATTTAATTTTTAAGAAAATGTATTGATTTTCATGTCAAATTTTGTAAACATTAATTTAGTGTATAATATGATATATAATAGTATTTTTATTTAGTCTTTTCAACATTAACAAAATGCGAATTATAAAATTTGAGACAAGATACCACAAAAGAAATTGAGACAATATAAACACTAATTGATAACTGGGCTTTCCTCAGAAAAAAAAAAAAAAAAAGAAAAGAAAAAGGAAAAAAGAAAAAATGATAAATGGGCTTTTCACTAACAGAAAAATACATGGGCTCTATATATAAATATTTTAGAATGCAGATAATATACACTAAAACTACTGGGCTGTATACCATAGATCACAGCCCAAGTTATTGGGCTCTTTAGTGTTACCAACCAAATCTAAAGATTGTTTTTTTTTTTTTATAAAAATCACAAATAATTCAACAATAAGCATTAGTTATAATCTCATAAAATTCAATCAGTAAATGATCAGATAAAGAGGTAGGATATATACAAAATTTATTACTTATAAACACACACTCCAGTATAAATAAATAAATAAAAAAGATAATTCGATTAAAAAAAATGAATGTAAAACATTTGGGATAGAAAATGTTAAAAAATATTTTCGCCTATATTGGAATCTTTAAGGACATATTTTGATTAAACCAACATGTTATGGTTTAGATTCAATCGAACTCAAAATTACTATTAACTATGCTTTTAGAGTTGATAGTCATTTTTTTTTATTATCTTAAATATAATAAAGTTAGATCAAAGTAAAAATGACTTATGTGGAAAGATTTAGTTCTAACCAACTCCATATTAACTAAATGACACATACATGCCATCTTTTATCCTTAATAATTATTTTTTCTACACATATATATTTTATCTTCCCTGCCGGCCGCCCAATAATCAAGTAATTAGCCATCTCTTAATTCTTCAACCTCTCTTTAAAATATGCAAATCAGAGATACGAGACAAGGTCCAAAGATTTTATTCTCCTGCATAATAATAATTTTATCCTGAAAAATCTAGTTTGATGCTTTGATTGAGGATTAGACTCTAATTAATTTCGTAAGTCATATTTTTTTAGGATAAAAAGTATTAATATCTGATATTCTAACACAACAATCAACATTTTGAATATTCATTAATTTCCGTGACAAATATTCCCTTGCACTTTTGTCACGGACATAGATTATAGAGAGCATGCTGCATATATATGTAATTAAGTCTAGAACATTTGGAAGAATTTTTCCTTATTTAATTAGACATACGTGAAACGAATAATTTACTATTACCATGCATACAACTAATTAATTTACCATATATTATACATATATGTTACATTGTTATGTTTGTACTGATTACTGTCTATCAAGACATTTTTTAACGTTTGACTTCAAATCGAATCCTCTATCATATAACATTAATTTGCTATTGGATTTACGGATAATCGTTGATCATGTGAGAATAAAAATTAGAAATCTATTATATTTTGCTTATGAAAGTATTAATTACTTTTTTATCATGATTTTTTCTACTAATTTCATAGTTTTTATATGCAAAATATGGTAAATTTTGTAAAAAAAATAATAATAATACGTGAATCATGCATAAATACAATACGAAACGTTGCTCGATGCTGCAATAGCATATTCTACTTTATTTGATATTGTTCGCATCCCAATTCAACAATTAATGAGTATCATATGAAAAATAATGTGGATGTCGAATATTTCACTTCACTTTGTGTTGGCTTTTTCAAAAGAGTGTGTGTAAATTTAATTGGTATCTATCTTTACGTGTCAAATTTACCCATAGTTCAAATTCCTGCAGCATATGCAAGATTTATTGGCTTTACAATTAAAGGACAAAATGGTAATTCCATTTTTACATATATGGAGATTTTTTAAACAAACAAATAAATTAATAGCAAGGGATTGCATAAAGTGTCTATTAATATTGTCTCTAACAATTTAAAATGTCACAATTATAACGTTTGATATATACATACTGTGAATAAAAAATTCTTTACATGTTAACATATGAATAATGTTTCTTAGATTGACAATATAACACTTCTTTATATATGGAATAATATTTAAATATCTTATAATAACTGCTTCATTTGTCATAACTTTTTATGGAAATCGTATATCATGCCAGAATTAATTAGTGATCGATATTGGTTCGTAGTTAACACGTAGGGAAAATTTTGAAAGATAGAGATAACTATGTCATGGGATATTGCTTTAGAATTATAAATCAAAGGGTCTTTTCATATCAATGTTCTTTAATTTTATCGTATTTTTATCATATGATGATCAATAATAGGCTTTATTCACGATCCATAAAATAATTCGAAAATTAATCAAATTAAAAGAAGATAAAGGCTCTAATTGAGGCAATGGATTAGGAAAAAGCTCCACGTGAAGGTAGGATATAAGGAGGAAAACCACACCAATTGTCTTTCAATTTGTATTTAATTATTGGCCTTCCAATATATATAATATAATTAAGCTTTAAATATTAGTGGGAGGTGGTTAGCAAATTAATTAAGCAGACCATGTTACATGTTAAATCATTGAAACTTGGCCACTAATATTCTGACTCATCATCTTAATTGAGGTCTTAATCAGGATTAAGCTGTCGGTTAAAGGAGACGACATGTTTATCCCAAGTGCTTAATTTTGTCGGTTAATCTTTGTTAAATCCTATGGTTCATTTGGAGAAAACCTTGTCACCTACAAATTAATTAGTTTTCCCTAATACTATCCAACTTTAAAAAAATTTATGTAATTTTGCGCATCTTTTAGTTTTACTTCGAAAATATTTAAATTTCGATCGAGGTCAAGAATTTGTATTGAGTACATTTTGAGTTTAGAAATTATACTGTATAATTTATATATGATAATATGAATATGGAGGGATGGTTTTAATTATTATTTTTAGTATTGTCATAATTAAACCAAGAAATTGTTTAAGATCATTTATTAATGAATTCATATATATACTTAGCAATATTCCCTCCGTTTTTCAATAAATATTGTATTTGAAAATGAAACTTGTCTCTTAATAAGTTTTTTATTTCATAATTATAACTAAGACAACGTGTTATTGTCCTCAATGCAAATTCTTTAGCTGGTCGATTTAATTACATGCTCTAAGTAAAATTCTACTTCTTTAATTAGTATACGATTTTTACAATACACGTGACCCTCATTCGTAAATGGATGGAGTATGTGTGTGATAATTCTTCAATACTATTAGTTATGAATAATGAATAAATAATTTGATTGGTGTCAATTGTCAAAGGAAGAGAATTAAGTACTCAATATTGTGTTTAGTCTCATAATATTTAAAATATGTTTGATCAAAGTAATTAATTATATTGATATCAAATGTTATCTGTGAATGAGATTACCCAATACCCCGCCTTAAAATAGCAACTATGTATTTTTTTTTCTCATCATAATGGTATATATTAATTATAAATGTTGATGAATCACCAACAATTAGACTTCTTTTAGTAAGCTGTTGGTTAGTCCATGGAGAGTTTACTAAATCCCGATTTCATAAAATTAATAATATTGTTTATATAGAATCTCACGGGGAATGACATAAAGTGTTTTATTGGTTTCTTTTAATTACTTCGCTTTAGCTATTTTTAATTAAGCTAATATTCACTTTTTTAGAATTATGGCTTTGGTGGTTTGAGTCATCAAAGAGGGTTAGTGTATAAGTGTAATTTTATTTAATTTCTTTAATAATAGTTATTTTAAAGAATTGTATGTGCTTTAAATACCTCCGCCTTCTGGCATGTTATATCGCTACAAGAAAATTGTCATATTACCGATGAAAATGGTGTCCGACAAATAAATTACGAATTTTGTTACAATCATTTGGCAGTGAATTCAATGTGGGAATAGAGACACAATATAATAAGATTGAACTCTACGTATATCGAAAATCACTCACATATACTATTGTGTTATCTTACTCCCATCAAATCAGTAAAATTTCATTCTTATTTGCGTTTGCTTTCAATATTTTCATCTATTTATTTCATGATGTTGCATCCTCTCCCCCATATATGTATATATATATATATTAATTAATTAATTAGATTAATTATGAACACGACACGATACTCTTCTAACTAAGAGAATGAATTTGTAGGTAATTAAGCAAATCATGCATGTTCCACTAAAATCATGAAAGGTTGTCAATAATCTCATCATAGTCGCCATCAAAATCAATATCGAGTCATTTAAGTGCGAAGACGTGCATTTCTTGGAAATAAACCCATCAATTTCATCTTTTATTGGCATTTTATTTGCGACCTAATTCTGTCCCAACCCCAACAAAAAAATATGAATTTGTTAGTTGAGCAAAGCTGACTTTTGTGTTTTAAGCTTAATTGTATATATCATCAAAGCAATATTGTCACTAATTTATGAATTAATTAAATTGTCGTAATAAATAATTAATATAATTTGGAATATTGACTAGTTTCGATCTATTATATTTAATTTGCATATACATGCAGATATATGATTTCAGTTGTGGTTTTCATGATCAAGTTCAGCGTGTGTGTGTAATTAAATATTCATGTGTATATATTTATTTTGTTTTTCGAACTCTAATATCATTTATGAAAATCAATATTAAGAAATATATAAACTCGATGCATGCACAAATATAACGATTTTCGATAAAAACCGTTTCCAATAGACTGTGATGTATATGCCAGATTTCTGTAGTGTTAATTTTATAAAGTTAAGATAAATACAATTTGACAATGAAAATATTTATGTATGTATAATATGGAAAAATATTTTTGAAATACTAAATATAAATCTAGCTAAATTCTGATCACATGAGCCGAAATTTTATGCTACCATATATATTAATTTTAAATGTCACAGAGAGGGAGAAATAATGACTACCTTCTAAGTACTTAATTATTGTTTTTTTCTTTTCAGCAAGTTGTTAAATTATTATATCGAGAGGTGATATTATAATATGTTAAATTCCAGAGTTATCTGAATCAGGAAATATAACTAACATCGAGGATAATTATGCGGTATTTAAATTTATTTTGAATATAAAATTACACCTCGCGTCACACTTCATAATTCTCATCGATCAAAGTCATAAATCACAAGTGGAACCAAAAATAGTTATTCGGTTCAATGTACTAGCAAGGATATATAAATAAATAAATAAATAAATAGAACACCTGAAGATTATTAAAAAAATAATTACATATTTCTGTTGATAGTCATCGTCGTCATCGTCTGGTTAGTAATTCTGTTTGTGACAATTAATTTTAAACTAATTATACGATTATAGAAAATAAAAAGAGAGAGAGAATAAAAGTAGAGGAGTCAAATGAAGAATCTAAGAGATGCCAAATCCAACGAATGTTCTTAATCCTAAAACAATTACAAATTCATCTCCCTTTGATCACTGTGCACATGCCTAAGCCGTCTCAAAATATATATTTTAATTAATTTCGGTTTTGTATTAGTTGAATCTAAAGAGTGGTTAACCAATTAGTTATAGGGGTTTAATTAATTTTGTAGATTGAATTAATTGTTGCTTTTTTATGAAGAAAATAGACGAGCAACCTTTAACCTTACCAAAGATAATAAAAATAAAAGCGAGATTAATAACTCGAAAATAATTCTATCAGTTCTGTATTTTAAAAATTAAATTTATACTATAATATATATATATATAGGGGTGGGTTATGGTGAGAAATTTCTTATTTTAGGAATATAGGAAAAAATATTTCCGTTTAGCACATCTTTCATATGTGTGTAGCATCATCATTACTAATTAGCACAAATTTTAAATATATGAGTTTAGCACATATTTCATTATTTCGTAGCACGAATTTTCTAGCATAAACATCACAAACACTTAGCACAAACAGCACAAACACCTAGCACAATCTTCGCGTAGCACACACAGCACAAACACTT
>JAYJMF010302606.1:0-13402 GCA_036873715.1 Salvia sclarea
CTTTCAGCTGCTACTTCAGTTTCATACTTCAGTCGAAGTGAGAACCATCTTGCAATCTTCAGTCTTCAACAGCCTTCAGCAACTAGTTATTCTAAAGACCAAAACATGTAGGTCTTATAAAAATTCATGGCGACATTAACATTTTGGGATCATTAAAACAACATTATACATTTTCATATATTTTGGGATCATTAAAACAATATGAGGTTTTGGGATCATTAAAACAACATTATACATTTTCATATATTTTCCCAACAAGTAGTCGGGTCGTGACAGTGATACTCTAGATTTGGTAATTTTCCACACCAATTATTCCTGGCGACATTAACATTTTGAGTGATGCTGAAATTCCAGTAGTTTGGCATGGCAATAATTCATGGAGTTTGATGGATACCAGTTTACAAGTGAAGGAAATCGAGAGGCAAGTCAAGCAGCAAAGATCATGGCAATCATCATCAACCTGAAATCCAGAATCATGTGAAGGAAGGGGGATTTATGTGTACGAGCTGCTGACAAAGTTCAACAAGGATTTAGCAAATTACGAGTGCGACGCCATGATGCCCGAGCTGGGCTTCTGCAAGTACCTGAGCAACGGCGGGTTGGGGGCTGGCACAACACGGACCAGTTCATGCTGGAGCCGATCGACCTTCCATGCCCGCGCCCTCAACCACAGGTGCCGAGTGGGGGAGTGGCGCGAGGCGAGGCTCTTCTACGCGGGACCCGAGGAAGGACCCCAACAGTGTGAAGGACTTGCTGGTTCCAGAGGCAGGAGCCGTGGCGCCGAAGATCACGTGTTTGTGTTAGGGAAAGTGACGTGGGACTTCATGAGGATGGAAGGGAAAACGTGGGGTAATAAGTTTCAAGAGCTGCCGGAGATGCAGAATCCCATCAAGCTGTTGATCGAGGGGCACCCGTGGAGAATCAACGACGTCGGCGTGCCTTACCCAACCTTCTTCCATCCCCGTAGCGATGATGACATCGTCGATTGGCAGCGGAGGGTGAGCGACTCCGCTAGGAGGAGCGTCGTCGGCTTCACTGTAGTTTCCCGAGATCCGCACCGTGCTCGTCGAGCAGTGCACTGTTGGATGATAGTGGGCAAAAAACAGAGATATATTTCTAAAGGGAAGAGAAGATGAAGTCACTCGTATATATTTCTTGAATTGCAAATGACTTAAGTTCCACCTCAACATTACATAATTATTTATACTAGATAATGGAGACTTCTAGAGTTCCTAATATTGAATAGACTCATTCATGAATAGAAGCCCAAAAGTCTAATGAATAATAACTAAGATTTAATTCGTAAATCAAGTTTACAATTCAACATTCCCCCTTAAACTTGATTCTTCCGTACTCCAAGCATGAACCAGAATCTTTGAAAATCTTCAAACTTGAGGCAGGAGCCGTGGCGCCGGAGATCACGTGTTTGTGTTAGGGAAAGTGACGTGGGACTTCAGGAGGATGGAAGGGCAAACGTGGGGTAATAAGTTTCAAGAGCTGCCGGAGATGCGAAATCCCATCAAGCTGTTGATCGAGGGGCACCCATGGAGAATCAACGACGTCGGCGTGCCTTACCCAACCTTCTTCCATCCCCGTAGCGATGATGACATCGTCGACTGGCAGCGGAGGGTGAGCGACTCCTCTAGGAGGAGCATCGTCGGCTTCGCTGTAGTTTCTCGAGATCCGTGCCGTGCCCGTCGAGCAGTGCACTGTTGGAAGATAGAGGCCAAAAAATAGAGATATATTTCTAAAGGGAAGAGAAGAGGAAGTCACTCGTATATATTTCTTGAATTGCAAATGACTTGAGTTCCACCTCAACATTACATAATTATGTATACTAGATAATGGAGACTTCTAGAGTTCCTAATATTGAATAGGCTCATTCATGAATAGTAGCCCAAAAGCCTAATGAATAATAACTAAGATTTAATTCGTGAATCATGTTTACAATTCAACATGCACCTCTGCCCCGGAATGCGAGTTTCTCGACTGCACAAACAAGGAGGGGTGTTTACTGGCCGAGACGATAGTAAGATTTTTTATGAAGTCTGAGTTCTGCCTGCAACCTCCCGGTGACACCCGTACCAGAAAATCCTTTTTCGATTCGTTGATTTCGGGGTGCATACCTGTCGTCTTTGATCCATACACAACTTACTATCAGTATCCATGGCATCTCCCCCAAGATTGGAGCAAGTCTTCGGTCTTCATCGACCAAGAAGCGGTGAGGAACAAGTGTGCCAATGTTGTCCACATCCTCACCAAGATTCCACCCATGATAAGGAAGGATATGAGGGAATACATAGTATACCAGCTATTGCCTAGACTCGTCTAAAGGGATCTGGATTCCGAATTTCACCGCTTTCAAGATGTGTTTTCCATAACCATAAATGCTTTCTTCGGGATACTTACTACATTCAATATAACATAGATCTATGGGAACCTACACTTTACATACAAAGTATAATGCACCAAGTATTTGCACTGTGTTTTTTCCGAGGCGCGCATTTGTATTATCATAGTATTCTCATAGTACAAATGCTTTGTGCATTATGTGCAGATACATTATACGTAATATGCAAATTCTCACGTTCTTACCTTAAAAGATGGTTCGTAGGATAATCAATCCCTAGATTCATATATCCATCTATCTATCAGTATTTACACAAACAAAAATATATATGTACATAAATTCATCAATTCCACAAATCCACTATTATCATCTTCATCAACAAGTTTTCTCATTTTGCATAAAGTAATTATAGTGGATCCATCTGCCACCTACCATCAATAGATTGGTGCGCTACTACCTTAAGAATGATCTTAAAACTTTTTCTTAACTTGTGATTGACCTTAAAACTTCACTCGTCTATGAGCTTCTTAATTAAGAATGATATTCAAACAAAACAGTAACTACTTATGTTTTTACGTTTTTTTTTTTTTTTTGGACATGATATATACAAGAGGATGTTTTATGTGCTAATTGTATAGATATTAGCAAAATGGCGTAGGATCAAATACATCCTCTATTTAATGAATAAAATAGGAACCATTTTCATCCCTTAGATCATGAAGATCTGCGGTGGATTTATCATCTTGTTGGATGAATTCATACAGGGTTCGAATCTCATGAGGGACGAATTTTTATAATTTTTTGGATTCAGACACTTATGCGGTGAATTCATATGCTTTCAAGAAGAATTTGTACGTATTTGATGGTTCACATTTTATATGTTAAGAGTGGTTTTCACAATAATCAATCCCTTAAAAAAATAGTATAGCACTATAAGGTTTTAATTTGTCCCTGTTTATAAAATGCTGAATTGTAATAGCCATTTTGAAATTAAAAAGACCAATAAATCCCTAAGAGCATCCACTATATGGACAAGCTTAGGGAAATAATAGGAAAAATATTAATTTGCTTTTATTAGGGTATTTGGTCCTCTCCCCCATACACCAATACACTCCAGCTCGAAACCAACAAATAAGAGATGCTGTAGTGTAGGAGTTTTATTCCTTCAATATGGGGAATAGCTCCTTATGGGTACCAGACACTGTTCCTCCCACTTAATAGGGAGTTACCATGATTTAACCATCCATTATTCTTGTCGGGTCGGGGGTGGAGGCTGTTGGGGCAAGGAAATCGCCTTTTTTGAAGTAATAAGAGACAATTAAGAACTACTGTAGCTCTTGGGGTGGAAATTTAATTATGAGTGGTTAGAATACGTAACATTTAATTGAGCAAAAATAATGAATAGGTGTAGCTAGCTTTCTCATATGATGAATGAATAATTTTTTGTGATAATGAACAATTAATTTCAATGATGATGAAAGTCCAACTTCTAAGCGCAATTTTGGGGGAAATATTTAAATTCACATTCAGTTGAAAATTTATTTTAAATAAGAAATAGACACCCTATATTATCCTTTTCAATTTTGCTAAAAAAATTTAGTAGAGCGTGATACTTTTATTTTGTTTTAGCTCAAGTTTTGATGTTCGGATTTTTTAGATGTAATGTTTTAGTAGATAAACTGTTAAACCAACTTTTGGTGTGTGTTTGCATCAATCTATTTTTTTTACTTAATTAGACTTTAGTTATGAGTAATTAAGTTTAGGATTTGAAATAAATAATAACCTGATCTAATATACGAGTTCTAAATTCTAATAGATGATTAATATTGCGGATCTAGACTATTTAAGTAGAGAAAACTACGCGATTCTGCAAAGCACACACAAGTATGGGAATGGATAGAATCTCGTTGAGTGTGCCAGTGTTAGCAGCCAGTTTAGTCGTTTTATCACTCTATATTTGGTCTTCTTCCACAGCAGTCATTTCTGGGAACATATGCGACTCTGCTTGTTTCAGCGATATTCACACTCAATCCACTACTTCTGAGATTCAACATGTCAATAATTCCGAGATTTCAGTAGTTTCGCATGTCAACAATTCTGAGATTCAATTAGTTTCGCATGTCAATAATTCATGGAGTTGGACGAATGACGAAATAGAGAGGCAGATGAAGGTGCAGAGATCATGGCGTTCATTACCATCATCAATTGCAAATTCAACATCATCGTGTGAGGGAAGGGGGATTTACGTGTACGAGCTGCCGACAAAGTTCAACAAGGATTTGATGGCTGACGAGTGCGGCGCCATGATGACGTGGCTGGACTTCTGCAAGTACCTGAGCAACGGCGGGTTGGGGGAGGCGGTGGCGGCGGAGGAGCTCGGCCCGGGCTGGCACAACACCAACCAGTTCACGCTGGAGCCGATCTTCCACGCCCGCGTCCTCAACCACAGATGCCGCGTGCGCCACTGGCGCGACGCGCGGCTCTTCTACGTGCCCTTCTACGCGGGCCTCGACCTCACGAGGCGGGACCTCACGAGAGACCCCAACAATGTGAAGGACTCGCTGGCGCTGGAGCTCCTGAGCTGGCTGGGGAGGCAGGAGGCGTGGCGCCGCAACTCCGGGTGGGACCACGTGTTCGTGTTGGGGAAGATGACGTGGGAGTTCAGAAGGCAGGAAGGGCAAACGTGGGGTAGTAATTTTCAAGAGCTGCCGGAGATGCAGAATCCCATCAAGCTGTTGATCGAGCGGCAGCCATGGGAGATCAACGACGTGGGCGTGCCTTATCCGACCTTCTTCCATCCCCGCACGGATGAAGACATCGTCGAGTGGCAGCGAAAGGTGAGCGGATACAGTAGGGCCAGCGTGGTCGGCTTTGCCGGGGCGGCGAGGCCGGAGTTAGAGGAGAACATCCGGTCAATACTGATCGAGCAGTGCACCTCAGCCTCCGATGCGGAATGCAAGTTTCTCGACTGCAGCAAGGAGAGGTGTTTCGAGGCGGAGACGATAGTAGGGTTTTTTATGGAGTCCGAGTTCTGCCTGCAGCCTCCTGGTGACAGCGCCACCAGAAAATCCTTTTTTGATTCCTTGATTTCAGGGTGCATACCCGTCGTCTTTGATATATTCACAGCTTACTATCAGTATCCGTGGCATCTCCCACAAGATTGGAGCAAGTATTCTGTTTTCATCGACCAAAGAGAGGTGAGGAACAAGACTGTCAACGTTGTCCAAACCCTCACCAAGATTCCGCCCAAGATAAGGGACGATATGAGGAGATACATAATATACCACTTATTGCCTCGACTGCTTTATGGAGATCCTCACTCCGATTTTCATCTCTTTCAAGATGCATTTTCCACCACCGTCAATGCTTTGTTCGGGAGAATTACCACATTCAATACATCATAGAGGCAATTCACAGTACTCCCATTATTATCATCTTTGTCAAACATCTTTTTATCATTTTGCATGAAGTAATAGTTATTGGAATTATATATGGTATCTAGTATTAGGTTTATTTAATAGCTAGGTATGGTAATACTTGGAGAATAACCTTGGTCGCAATCCGGCCAATGGAGTTTTTTGTTTCCGCTTTGGTATTTATTGGATTCCGCTTTGCCACATGTTCGACTTTTATTCGGAATTTCAGTTTCCGTTTGAGGTTTGTATTGTTTCGTTAGTTTGTTGCATCTTGTCTTGGTCAAATTGTTTTGATTGGTTTGGTTAGCATCAGTTTGGTATGCAATATCATTTTGGAATAGGTTTGGATCCCGTTTTGATAACAATTTGATTTTGTTATCCTTTTCTGCTCTCTCTTTTGTGGTGGGAAAATTATGTTTGAGGGGGAGAAAAAGATTATGGTTCTTGATTTTGTGTTCCATGAGTATGCAAAGTTGTTGCAAATTCAAGAAATTTCGAGGTCTCAACCTAGTCTAGCGTTGCCATTGTTGAGTTGAAATCTCAGTTGAAGTCTCAAGAGTCTTAAGAAGATTATTGATGAAGGAAATAGGTCTCAAGAAGAAGAAGATTATTGATGAAGGGAATCGATCTTCACATTTTGAAGGGACTTTGTCCATATTTGTTTTGTTTTAGTTGTTCAATTTTAATTATTGTTGTTTTCTTTAGATAATTGAGTTCTAGACTTTTAATTTTGAGTCAATAATTGATGCTTTTGTTTGTGACAAGCTAGACATGATTACCTATGTTCTAGCTTGAGGGGGAGTATTAAAATTATATATTGTACTATATTTAGTATTAAATTTAATAGATATAATAATACTTGGAGAATAAATATACTCTTATGCATATATAGGTGCTTCCATTGAAAAAACTAGTGTTGTGCCCGTGCGATGCACGGGACAATATTTTATAGTTAATTTTTGTAATATATTTAATACATATAATATATTTAAATTAGTTTTAATTTTTTAGTTTGATTAAATTAAGAAAAAAATATTTTCATCAATATAATATATCATTATACTACATATCTAACCAAGTTTCAGTCAGGAATAAATACGTTTGTATTTTTTATGTAAACCTTAAATACAACTTAATAATGAGCTAAATTCGACCATCCTCAATTGTTGTTTGCGATAGATCAACAACGAATGTTGATTGTGTGACTGTTGCAATTCCTCGCAATTACTTCCTTCCAAATTCCCAAAGCCGAGATCAATGAGATAGTAGGCACTTTCAATATGCACCCCTTTTCAACTTAATCATATACTCTATTTATATTACAACCTTCCTTAATTATTGCAGAAATTTAATTGATTCACAGGGGAGCCTTCATTAGTTATGAAAACACTTCAAGCAAATAATGTATTGTAAATTTGTAACGTCTGTTTTGATCGGAAAATAAAGTAGTACAAAATTTGCTACTAATAAATTCTAACATCTATTTTCATGGGAAATAAAGCAAATTAACGTCGGATAGATACATCATACATACTATATAATTGTTAGAAGCACAAAATTTGGGGAAAGAATTAAAATTTTGGAGTAATTAACTTAAAAATATTTTATCAAACTATCCTAAAATAAAGTAGCAATATTAATTTGAGCAATATATGTTGGTGTGCATGATAAAACCAACATAGTACTAATTAATCAGAGAATAACATCTATGAAACAATCAGATTGAGATAAGGATACAAAATCAAATCTCGTGCCATTATAATTAGTAAATTAAATTAAAATACTTAGAAATATATAAAATGAATAATACTTAATTAGAAAATTATAAAATTAATAATTAATATCGTTCCATAATAATGAAATATAAAATCCCGCAACACATAATCTACCAAGTTTTCTACTGAAATTTACAAATTGATTACGAATAATTTTCTGGTAACATGAATATGAGAAAATGAAACAAATTAATAATAACTTGCACAACACAACCCTTCTTCAATATGGCAAAAAGAGAAAAAGTCATTCTCAAATGAAAAACTTATGTTATTTTGGACGAAGAAATAACAAACCAAATTTAATCAAGATTGGCCCATTGGCAGTCATAGCTAAAAGTGGAGCCAAGGTTGGGCATGCTGCGTCGAGCGCTTGAGATTTTTGTTGTTGTTATGGATGACAGAGATACAAAAACTGAAATTAAAGAAGGAAGAACAAAAGATGCATAGAGAGACAATGATAGAAAACAATAAACTGCTAAATTACAATGGTGGATAGAATCATACAATCAAAGAAAGAAAAGTAGACGAAAAAATATTTTGTTGAGGACTTTGTTGCTGCGCTCAATGAGTTGGCCGAACACACACACACCCCCCTATATATACTTTTTTTAGAAGTGGAAAATATGTAGAAGGCTTTTTTGGAAGACGGCTGATGAGTAGCTAAATGCGCAACAGTCCGATCAAAAATGCCTAAAAACACCCCTATATATACTAATGTACCATGCAAAATAATAAACTAAAATATTACGCACACCTTAATTTTAGCCCTTTTAATTGATCTAATTGTAAGGACGTAATTATTGGTCGATAATTATGCATTCCAACATACTCCAATAAAGCTATTCGTAATTCTAGTAATTATACTATTGAATGTATTTAATTTGTTCCTAAAATATTGAATTCAATTGGTAATTATGTGATCAATGATAATTATAAGAGGTGTTAAATGATAACTTTTTCAATGCATAAATATGAAAATATGAAAAATTAAAAGTTACTATAAACGGATTACTGTTTAGGCAGGAAAACATTTTGGGAAATGGTTTCCCTTTTATATATGTATAGATTTGGACATTTTGCAAATTAACTATTTAAAAACATTGAGAATGTTTAGGGGAGTTATTAATAGGCTATCTATAGGGCAGCGGTCGGTATTGGTCAAAATCAAATCGGACTGGTGGCAACAGATTAACCAATACTTTTTGAAATTTTTGGCCGAACCGCATTGACTGTAAAATCAAAACCTAGTTGAAACCCACCAAAATCTAAAGCTATTCGTTCAGTCGGTTTTGGCTAAACCGAAAAAAATGGACATCAAATAATACAACACTAAGGATTAAGGATATCTGGTTTTGTACTAAAAATAACTAAAAAAATCGATGATCGATCGAAAGTCATCCATTTCTCTTAGTGAACCAACACTGATCGCCCCTTACGACCGATTGAAACCCACTGATTTGGTTATACTTGCCCCTCATCCATACAACATTTCAATTCTTGGATCGATAAGTTAGCCCCAAAACTAAAAATTTAGGGTTAAAGTGAAAATTCTCTAAACAAAATTAATTTTGTTAAGTTTGAACCAAATAATATGACAGCCTGAAATAAAATTGGTTCAATTGACATGCTTATTCTCTACAAATAGATACAAGTAATTATCGTCAAATTACCTCACGCATGACATAATTAACATTTGTCTTTGTCTAATAATGCAGGCACATAGTCAACCATTTTATGAAAAACTATTATACATACCCAAGAGACAATATATGAATTGATTGCCTATCCAATAGCATTTTCTATTTTACAAAAAAAAAACATACTTATATTGTAGTAGTATAATAAAATCGAACCGGCAATTAAATCTCGTAAGTTGCTACAAAATTGACGTACAACAAAACAAAGAATATGAATAATTCAAAGTTTCTGGCGGTCAAGATATGTATTGATACGATAGCTTAGCCGGCCAAAGAGATCAAGTAAATGGATGCATTATAAATTAAGGTGTCATTTCTATAGATAATAAATACTAATGTTGATGAAGGTTTTAGGGATTCCTGAAAAAAGGTAATGTGATAGCTACATCTCACCTAAGTTGCTTCTCTTCGTGTTGAAATAGTACACACACATGCACCATCATTCATCACAATCCCCTTTTATTTTCAGAAACTAATTATTTAATTCCCCCACCCCCACCCCCCGAGCAAATATATGTTTCTTTCTTAGTAATCTTTATTCATAAAAGGAAACTTATTAGCTTAAAATTGCCCCTCCCATTATAATCAAATTCATAATGGTAATGTGCTCATAGAATTTGACGGAAAAAGTGCCGGAAATGAGGAAAATCATACTTTTCAATATACTTGTGTATCGATCTAATGATGCGAAAATACGATATCAATGTCATCAAATTAATGTCGTTTTAACTTCCTCCGTATTTATTTATTTTTTAAGAGTAAAATAAAGCGATGTCTTTTTGAGACTTTGACTATCTCAATTTTCCCCATCGCGAAATACAATTAGATATGTCGCACTTAAATCACTTGTCGGCTGGATTTTCCAGCATCAAAAATTAGTTAAGCTAAAATTATCACTAAATAATTTTATTAGGTCTTAACTAATTTTCGGGTTAAACTCTCAGGAAGTCAATTTGTGAGGCTAATACCTGCCGCATTTTTCCATGAGGACTGAAGAAGGTTGGGAGTTTAAATACGTGGAAATTATTCATTGTTGCTTCAAGGAATGTGACCCATTCTGGATGGGCTAGTCGATTATTTTGTTTAGGTAAATTTTCTAATGCCCAAAAAAATAGTCAAGGTCCATAATTAATATCATACAGTGTAATAAATTTCATTTCGTATCTAAGATATAGGTAAAGCGATAGTTTCATATTAAGGATTGGTTATCCTACAAACCACTTTTTAAAGTGAGAACATGAGAACTTGCACATTATATATAATGTAGTTGTACGACTGCACATAATGCACAAAGTATTTGCACTGTAAGAATTCTATGATAACACAAATGGACCTTGGAAAAATCACAGACTTCACGGTGCAAAATACTTTGTGCATTATGTGCAGATACATTGTACGTAATGTGCAGGTTCTCACGTTCCCACTTTAAAAAATATTTTTATTTGAACCTCTTTCTATATTATCATTCCAAAATGCTCATTATACAAAAGAAGATACGTGTAATGCATGGAGTGAAACACAATTAATGGACTGGGTATAATGAGTATGAAATTGAAAGTATTTGTACTGAAAAGTTGGGATGAGATCCAGTATACCACAGTTGGTGTTCCACTTCATGTACCACTTTCATTTTTCTTTGATTTTTTAAATTTTTTTTTTCGTCAAATTCAATTTTATATGTTTTAGTTTAATTATATAATTATTAACAAGGGTTCGTTGCATTCAGTTTGGATATATAATTATTTTTTATTATTTAATTTTACTTTTAGTTGTTCATAATTCATTTTTAGGGTTAATAAATCCAATGTTAGGGTATATAATTTTTTTAAAATTTAATTTTTTGAAATAAAAATTTAATATTATTCATAATATTATAATAAAAAAATTATATAAAAAAATAATACTATATAAAATGAAACACTAACTATGATACACTGGATATCATCCTAAGAAAGCTACTCTTCATATATTGAAGTTGAAGAGTAAGTTTTATTTTCCACAAAAACTAAAACTGGAAAACAAAAATAAATTACTTTTTTTGGACGACAACAATAGATTACACAAACGCTCAATTACCGAGAAAATTCAATCATTTCCATTTTGCAGTTACTTTTTCGAACATATAGCTATTTTCTCAATAATTGCTACTCCAAACAATAAAGTTTCACTTTTATCATACTCTACTACTACCTGTCTCATTATTTTTTGTTTATATTTTTTTTTAGATATTTCAATATATATTAATTTATTTATTGTTTAAATAAATTTAAATAATATTATATATTAATATCAACACTTTACATAATTTATACTACTTTTCAACAAATCTAAAATTTCATTAAGAAAAAGAGAGAATAATGGAGAAGAGTATTTTGTATGCTAATGTTTATTTTATTCATTTGGTTATCTGTAATACAATAGTTATCAATTATCAACGCACCCTCCGAAATAGTCGAAACACAAATCAAATTTACATTATTGATTCAACTGAAGTTTAGCTTTTCAGAATTTTTGCATCTTACTAATTAAGTGTAGGACTAGTAAATGGTAATTACCATAATGTACTACAGACGTGTTTAACTTACTCTTGGGAGACACACACATAATAATATGTATTGGAAAGAGAAATTAGGATAAGCTAAAGAAAATCTGATCCTATTTTCTCCTTGAATGTGTAAGGCGAATCATGGTTATGTTATTATGTAGTTCTATCTTGATTTTTGGAGAATACAAAATGTAAACGTCAAAAATCTTGACGACTAACAATTCGGCAAGTTTTGTTATTTATGATATATACAAAGCATTTGGGTAAAATATTAGTAATATACAGAGTATAATAAAACAGCTGGCCAACCAGCATCTCTGCTGTGCTGGCTGATGGAAAAAGATAAAGAAAAAGAAAAAAAATTCCACCTTTTAGTAATCCACAAATAACATGTTTTGTGGACCAACTCTGGATATTGCTCAGATCATTCTTGCATTGTATTTGTGAGATAAAGAGAGATAATTGTCAAAAAAGCTGACAACTGGTTGCATTTCTTCATAAATTATTGAATGTCAAAACAGTAATTATCTAATTTCGTCTGCTACTCTGCGCCTCTATTTGTTTCCTATCTTGATTTAGTTAGAAGTTATCTTGATTTATTAGTTATCGATTTCTTGTGCTATTAATATTTGGTTACTTGTGACATTATATTTATTTTGAGAAATTAAGAATAATATATTAAACGTATAGAATTATTTATATTGAATTCACTAATAATTACATACGTTCAACGCTATAATATTTTTGCAAACAATAATCACGACACAACAAATTAAAAGATACAACAATTGTGAATTTAATTTGATCCAACGATCTACTGTGAAAATATATCTAATGATCTTATAAATCCTATCTACATGTGTGTATTCCAAAATATAAAATGTTATCGTATATGTGTGTGTATTCCAAAGTCACAATTTTCATATTCAACCTTCAACTGTCTATAAATTTGAGTTGTTGTCCTCCAAAAAGAACATTAAATGATGTGATCTTCACTTTATAAGTGTGAATTTTAGGATTCAAACATTACCACTCCTCATTTTGTATGTATGATTTTTTCTAGTTGATACAGTTAATTGACTTTTAAACATGATCTATTACAGGTCGAGGAGGCCTAGCTCAAGCGGCCAACTTGAGGCACCCAATGACTCTTCTTTATGAGATCATGGGTTCAAATTCCGCCTCTACACGAATATTTTCCTAATTTATGTGGTAATTGTCCAATCGTTGTACGGTGTCGTGACCCCACTTATGTGCGATATTATGATATTATATATGTACCACTTATAGTTCGAAAAAATAATTTATTCCCAAACCCATACCCGTCTAAAATTTTCAAACCCATACATGTCCCAAACCCGTCACGGGTATAATTTTTTTCCTCAAACCCGACTCGAACCCATTGGGTAATAACCGCTAATTACCCACCCAAACCGTGTAGATTTCAATAAATAAATAAATATGAACTATCATAATATTTCATTCACTCAATCAATTAAAAAAAATCCTAACTTTACGAATTAAATATGATACTAATAAGACGAAGTAATAATTAATTAGAAACTAAATTTCAAGCATAAAAAACTATTCCAATAATATTTATATCAATAGAAAATATT
>JAYJMF010303045.1:0-13393 GCA_036873715.1 Salvia sclarea
ATTATGTGAATGGAGGGAGTATATACTCCATATAAGAAATTTCGAAATTTAAAATTTTTGTTTCACTTCAAATTTTAGATTTTTTCACCTAAAAGAATTACGTGCATCGCACGTGGGCAAATACTAGTATATATAATAAATGAAATTGTTTGTTGAATATTCTTGCATCGCATCTATCAGAATCTCTTATTCTATTTCTTTCGACAAGTTTACGTATTAGTTATATAATTGAGTATAATTTATACTTTTTCTTGAATTTTTTAAATTATCCTTGAATATAGATTACAACTATGACAAAAGGTCAATGTCGCCTTCCGGCAAAAGTAGCTCTATTAAATTTCTCGCATAAATCAAGAAATATGTCTAAATTTATTTCTTACACCATGGGCTATCCTTTAACCTATTCATCAAGGAAATATAATAAATTGCAATTTAGAAACCAACTTTTTTTCTATAAAAGAAAAAAAGAAACTAGAGATGTTTGTTAATTTATTTGGGGGGAAATTACATACCCCCATACTTTCACTTTATTTGATTTTGGCCTCTACTAGACTACTACTATAATTTCTTTTATCAACATTTGGACTTTATTCTTTTTATTATGGATTTATGGTCCCTTGCATTTATATATTTTCCCTCCTTTCTCTTTGCTTCTTGACTTGTGTCTTGTAGAAGAAAGTCAAGAAAAATATAAATACAAGATATAATAATATACTATATGGGATGAGAAATCATTTTGTAAGGATTTATTTTGCAGTTACTAGATAATAATAAGTAAATTACGTCACACTAGATTGCTACATATATATTTTTTTGGCAAGTGTTATTTTTAATTCTTTGAAATAATTTGAAGCCTTATCTTACTCCTTGCCAGACAGATAGAAATGTGTCGTCACATCTCCGAATTAAATGGTTTTCATTTTTTTCAATTGGGAATTAAATTATTAATTTATACACATCAATCCAAAAACCATCTTTTACCAAAAACAAACATTATCTGAAAGATGAAAAAAGGAAAATACTTCTGGCTAAAGAGATAGAAATGTGTCGTCACGTCTCCGAATCAAATTGTTTTCATTTCTTTTATAAATGGGAATTAAATTATTAATTTTCTATAAATCCATCCAAAAACCATCTTTTACCAAAAACAAACATTATGGGAAAGAGAAAAAAAGGAAAAGAAAATATATGCTTTTTGGCTTTTATGTTGTAGCATTGGTGTAACCACCCCAACCCAAAGAAGAAATGGTCAAAATTAATCGCTAAAAAATGACAAATTAGGAAAATATAATATTGCAATAAACGCGTTTTCAACGTTGTATTTGCTGCCCAACTCATTGACTGTTATCAGCTTAGGTTTTCTCATTTCTTGAACACTTATTTGGACTCTTTTTGCAGACATTTTTATTTAATTTATTTAATAAAACCATATATTATATTGTTATTTTATTTATATATATATCTCTATCTTTGCCTCTTGGTAAACTTTTAACTACTCCATCAAGTCCGAACAAACTACTTATTCCAATTGTTTTATTTTTCCTCAAATTTATTTGTTTTGTATTGTACAAGATTGACTAACTAATTATTAAAAAAGAGGACTAAAATACTATTAAGTTATTATTTCTGTCGTATTTTACCAATTATGTATGGCTGGAATGCATTAAAAATTAAAAATTGCATATGTAGTAGAGTGGCAATGAGAGAGAGAGGCGAGAGCGAGTGGGTTAGGGTTGAGCGAGGTAGACACAATTCCGAGCGCAATCCGGTGAGGCATATATTTCCCCGGCGAGGTGAGGCTAGGTTAGGTGAGGCGCATAGGTTTGGCAGAGCTGAGGTGCACGGTAATACTAAGGTTGTTCGACTGGAAAAAGGGCAGATAGCTAGGACTTTTTTGGTGAGAAACTTTCCGGCGGACTGTTCTTCAGGGGAGCTTATTTCTAAATGCAGCGAGGTAGGGCCGGTGGTTGATCTGTTCTGTCCCAAAAAGAGAGATATTAAAGGTAAGAAATTCTGCTTTGTGCGCATTGCTATGGCTAAAGTTGAAGAGGAGGAGGACATTCTGGAGTCTCTTAATTCGCTTTGGATCGATTCATATAAGATTCGTGCCTTTTTACCTCAGTTTGGGCGAAAGGAGGCGGGAAGAGTAGAGGTTTCTCGGGAGAAGAGGCCACTGGAGCATAATAATAGGGCTATAGGTAAGGAGGCGATTTGCGTGCCGACAACGGCGAAGGTCCAAGAGGGCATCTCGTTTCTACAGATGGCTAAGGGGTGTAAGTGCTCAGATTCTCTCAAGCAAGCCCAGCAGTGGAAAACCTCTTTCAATCCGGATAAAGTCGAGTTGGATTGGCTAAAGAAGGTTTGGGTTGGGAGGCTCAAACAAGATTTCACTTGGGAGGACAATAAAGATGAAATCTTTCAAGAGTCCATTTGCAAGAAGCTTGAAGTTAAATACTTGGGAGAAGATCTAATTCTGCTGAAACCTGACGAGGAAGATGAAGGAGCGCGGGACGTGGTGATGGATTGGGGGAATTATTGGTGTTCATGGGTTCGACCATGGAAACCGACCGACGTAAGCCAACGGCGGGGTGTGTGGACTAGTTGGTATGGAGTGCCGATGCATGCATGGTCGGAACGCTTCTTTAAACAAATCAGTGCGCGCTTTGGGGGATTTCTCGATTGGGATTGGAACACGCAAAAGAAATCATCCTTCGATAGAGCTAGGGTGAAAATTTGGGGTTCTTCTCATAACTTCATCAATGAAACAGTGATCATTGAGATTGATCGGGTCGAGTTCCCGGTTACGATCGTTGAAGAGGCGATGAAAGGAGAGGATCTCGAAGACCAAGTCGACGTTGATTCCTCTGTCGACAGTCAGGATTCCGAAGGTGACAGTCTGTGGGTCGGAAATGATTTCGTTCCGGCGACGGCGCTAAAAGGCAGAAAGCCGTTGATAGGTGACAAGAAGGGTGGTGCTGGAGCCGAGGTAATCAGTGCACCTGACGATGCTGGGATCGAGGCAAAAGGGGAGGAGAAACAAAAAGTTGGTTGCGGTTCCGAGAGGGATAACTTGACGGCTGGGCGTGCTGATTTCGGATTCGGTGGGACCCAGGGCAGTTTGTGTAATCGGGAAGTCTCTGCGAATGCCCTAGTGGAGCCAATTGGTAGCTCTGTTTCTGGGGGCCCATCGCGGAAGCCCAATTACCTTTCTGGGCCCTTGGTGCCTTCAGAAACTGGAAATGAGGTTTTAGTCGGAGGGGCCCAAGCCCACTCAGATAACACATGTTCAAGAGAATCCACGCCTTTCCCTCCAGGTTGGGGGCCCATCCCTTTGTTTCCTAAAGTCTTTGAGCCCGGGTCCTATGGTCCAATTGAGCAGGAGGGTCGTCGTCCTGTGGCAATGGAGAGGCCTGCCCAGATCGATAAGTTGGATGAGCGGCGCCCTACCCCGGGGGAGGTTTCTGATTCCACGCCTTCAGAGAACTCCGTTGAGAAGAAACAGCGTGAGCAGGCCGAGGCTCCTATCGACGATTCTGCACAGGTTTCATCAGCGAGCGGGAGTGGTTCTCCGAGAGGCGGCAACAATATCCCCAAAGCCAGGGGAGGAGGTCGTATTTGCAAAGCGACGAGACAGAGGAGGAAAGTGAGCAAAAAAATGTTGAAGAAGATGGAAGGGAAGAAGCTTGCCGTGTTTTTAAAGGATATGCACTCGCCGTTACTCGATCAACCGAACCTGTTCAAAGTCTCGCAGCAGTACAAGAATGCTGGCAAGAACAAGTTGAGTGGAAAGCGGGTTGAGGCCATTGAGGTAGCCAAGTTGGGGCTCCAATTGGGGCTGAAAGCGACTGTTCCCGAGAGCGAATTAGAGGGAAAGATTCATCAACTGTTGGGAAGCAATAGTGTGGATGCAACAGGGGCTGGGGCGACTCGATCAAATTTTGTTCATGAAGATAATTAGCTACAATGTGAGAGGCTTGGGGTCGAGAACGAAAATATCTGAAGTGAGAGAACTCGTTAGAAAGGAAAACGCTAATTTTTGCCTGATACAAGAAACGAAGTCAAGCAGTTTCGATGACTTTATGTGTAGGAGTCTGACAGGGGCTAAAAACTTTGCTTGGGCATGCAGACCAGCTGAGGGCCGTTCGGGAGGTATTGTTACTTTGTGGAATAAAGATTGCTTTGACGGGTCGACTTGCTGGGACTTCGAAGGGGCGCTTTGTGTTAAAGGAGTATGGAGAGATTCCGGTTCGGAGTGTCTGCTGATCAATATCTACGCCCCTTGTGGGTCAGCGGAGAAGCTGATTTTGTGGGATAGGCTTTGCCTGGTGATTGAGCAATGGAAGGATCTTTGTATATGTATGTGCGGTGACTTTAACTCCATTCGATCGGAGGTGGAGAGGGAGGGACGGAGCTTCAATGTCAACCGTAGAGATATTAGACTCTTCAACCACTTCATCGGGGAGGCCGGCATTGATGAGTACCCTCTCAAGGCTAGGAGGTTCACTTGGTATAGAGACAATGGTTCGTGCAAAAGTAGGATCGACAGAAGTTTCTTTAACTGTGAATGGGGCCACGCTTTTCCCTCCCTTCTGTTGAGGGGGGGGAAGAGGGGTCTCTCAGACCATTGCCCGTTGATGTTAGAGGATGAGTGCCGCAACTGGGGTCCAAAGCCGTTCAAGTCTCTCAACGCTTGGTTCGAGCACCCGGATTTCATCGAGTTCGTCAAGGAAAGATGGAACAGTTTTTCGGTTTCAGGTTGGGGTGGCTTCGTTATTAAAGAAAAATTGAAGCTTTTGAGATCCGATGTGAAGGAGTGGAGCAGGAAGGTTTTTGGCAGGTTGGAGGACCGTATCGAGTCTCGAAAGGACGAGATTTTCAAACTCGATATCTTGGATGACTCTTTTGGTTTGGATGATGAGGAGGTGATGAGTAGGAATAAAGAAAGAGCTCTTTTGATCCAAGATGTGAAGTTGAGAAACAGCATTCTCCAGCAAAAAGCTAAGATTAAGTGGATCAGAGAAGGCGACTTCAACAGCGCGTCGTTCCACAGATTCATCAATGGCAGGAAAAGGAGGAATACAATTTTCGGGCTTATGATTGATGGTGCTTGGAAACAGGATGTGAATTCGGTCAAAGAAGCGGTCAGAAGAGAGTTCCATTCTCATTTCTCTAGTAAGGGTCCTCGGTTATTCAAGATTCAAGATAGTTTGGTGGTGAATAAGGTTGCCGAGGAGGACAATATCATGCTGACTGCGAGCTTTTCTGAAGATGAAGTCAAGGACGCCTTAAAGCAGTGTGGGGAATTCAAAAGCCCCGGGCCGGATGGTTTTAATCCGATTTTTTTCAGTAGGTGTTGGGATATCATGAAGGAGGATCTGATGAGGTTTCTTAATGATTTTCACGCGAATGGCAGACTCACCAAGGGGCTTAACCACTCGTTCATTTCTCTGATCCCTAAGAAAGACCTCTCGTGTGAACTGAAGGACTTCAGGCCAATTTCTTTGGTGGGCGGGCCTTACAAGATTTTATCCAAGATCCTTGCGAAACGGCTGGGGAATATCATGGGCTCTATCATTTCGAGAGAGCAATCGGCTTTTGTTAAGGGAAGACAGATTCTGGACTGTATTGCTTCTCTCAACGGTGTGGTTGAGAATGCGAAGGTGCACTCGCTGCATGGGTTCTGTTACAAAATCGACTTCGCTAAAGCTTACGATTCTATCGAATGGAGTTTCCTCGAGGACATGTACAGGGCGTTTGGTTTCTGTGAGGTTTGGATTGGGTGGATGAAGGCTTGTGTTGAAACGGCGCATGCAGACGTTCTTGTTAATGGAAGTCCCTCGGGAGACTTCAAGCTTGGGAGGGGCCTTAGACAAGGGGACTCCTTATCTCCGTTCCTTTTCATTCTTGCGGCTGAGATTATCGGAATCCTCCTGAATAAGGCTATTAGAAGAGGGTTGTTCGAACCTTTGGTGGTCGGCCCGAGTCAGGTCATTGTCTCGCATCTCCAATTCGCGGATGACACGCTGTTTTTGGGAAAGGCCTCGCTGGAAAATGCTGTCTTCTTGCGAAGATTCCTCTCTGTGTTGGAAGCTGTCTCGGGGTTGAAAATTAACAAAGGCAAATGCCAGGCGATTTCCATTAACTCTGAACCGGGGATTGTGGAAGATATTGCTAGGATCCTTCAATGTAATAGCGAGATGTTGCCGTTTAAGTACTTGGGTGTCAAGGTGGGGTGCCGTCATGGAAAGACGAGTGATTGGGACTATGTGATTGAGAAGGTGAAGTCCAGATTGAGAAAGTGGAATAATCTTAAAGTGTCGTTGGGTGGTCGTATTACCTTGATCAAGTCCGTTCTCTCGGCTCTTCCTACCTATGTGTTGTCCATCTTTAGAGCGCCTCTGAGTGTTTGTAAAATTCTGACTTCGCTTATGCAAAGATTTCTGTGGGGGGGAGGGGGGAATGGTAATAGGATGGTCTGGGCTAAATGGGAGACTATATCTGTTTCCAAATTGTTCGGGGGTCTGGGGGTTAGAGATATTACTTGTTTTAATCATGCTTTGTTAGGAAAGTGGGCCTGGAGAGCAATTGGGGGAGGGGATTTCTTATGGCTGGATCTGGTGAAGGGTTGCGGGGATCGGGAGGGGAGCCGGGGCAGTGGTGTGGAGTTGCTTTATAACGGGGTTAGAAGGGGGAGATGGTGGGGGGATGTGCTGTCCAGTTTATCAGATAAGAAAGGGGAGTGGTTCATTAATAATCTTTCGAGGAAGGTAGGCAATGGGCAGGCGACTCGGTTCTGGGAAGATGTGTGGGTCGGGGAGTCAAATCTGAAAACCTTGTTCCCGAGGCTTTATGACGTGTGTCTTGATAAGCTCTGCTCTGTGGCTGAGGCTGGGGTTTGGGTTGATGATAGGTGGGAGTGGCGGGTTGGTTGGAGGAGGGTGCTTAGGAGTTGGGAACTAGACTCTATTTCTGCCCTTATTGAGCTGTTGGATTGCAGGAACCAGGCTTTGGAGGAGCCGGATTCGTGGGAATGGAAATCGGAATCGAACAAATTGTATGCCGTTAGAAGCGCCTATTCGCTTTTATTGGAGAGGAAGCTCGAGTTTAATGAAGGGGCGAAGAGTTTGTGCAGGTTGCTGTGGTCCAACTTTGCTGCGCCGAAGGCTCAAGCTACTGCGTGGCGAGTTCTCTTTGGCAAAATTGCAACTCGGACCGAGCTTAGAAGGAGAGGCGTTTTCAATTCTCAAACGGATGTTGCCTGTCCCATTTGCAGGGAGTCGGACGAGACGGTTGATCATCTTTTCCTGGATTGTAGCCGTGCTTCATTGCTGTGGAGGAGCTGCCTTTCCTGGTTCGGCATTGAGGCGCCCTTGTCGAATAATGTTCAGGCTAATTTTTTCCATTTTTGTTACTTGGGTTATGGTAAAGGAAAACGTCTCCTCCTGGCTTCTCTTGGGGTGTGTATCATGTGGATGATTTGGAAGTCTAGAAATGATATTGTGTTTAATAACGGGGAGTGGAAGCATGATATCTTGTTGGGGGAGATCAAATCCTGGTTATGGAATTGGGGACGAGGTAAAGGAAAGCTGTTGGGGACGAACTCAAGCTTCGCCTGTTGGTGCGCTGATCCGAGACGGGCGATTCATTAGCTGGGGGTAGGCTGCTTTGCTTCGCTGCCGTGGCGAGCGGGGAGTCGGCCGTGCGGGAGGTGTACGTGTCTTCAGCGTTCCTGCTTCTTTGTTTTTGGCTTGCAGGGCTGTGCCTCTGTGTTCTTTGTTTCTCTCTTTGTTTGCTTTGCTGTTCTGTACTCCTTCATGTGCATGGCTCATGCTCCTTTTATTTATTTTTCTTTTTCAAAAAAAAAAACTATTACTACAACAACTTGTTGCTTCTTGCTACTAAAATATGTTCTGAATTTTATCCCACAATCCACTGTGCACTTACAGTGGAGTTCAGATCATTACATTTTATTGTGACATATATTTTATTACGTTTATGAATAATTCACATGATGTGTGATGATATTAAAGGTTTAAGATTTATGAATTATATAAGAAAAAATAGATACAATAACATATTTGATTTTGGACCAACAAGGCAAGGCCAATTTGATTTACAAAAAATTGAAAAATTAAGAACTAAAAGTATGTATTATGTCTTTGATCTTGAGACTTATCTACTTGATTTTCATATCAGAAGGTTAAACTTATTTTAAAGTAAAAGTATCGTTTGAAACTTTTGATATAAGGAACATATATTTTTCTACCGGATACACTAAAAATATTTGATTCTACATGTAATATATATTGTACATTTAAAATATTATTAACTAATAATGGTGGATGTGTTTGTGACATATGGGGCAGAAGTACACAGTGATCGCCGGTGCACAAGGCATGGACAAAGAGCGGCTCCGATTAAGGCTTCAAAACGGAGTGGTACATGAATGAACCGGAACAAACGCGAACGAGAGGGGTTCCGAGGATATGCAAGAATATGACTGCATATTCGAGGATATCTTTAAGGATTTGATAGGTGTTACTCATACCAACAAGATGCATCTTCTTTTTTCGGGAGTCCATCGAAGAAAACTTCAAGGTTAAGCGTGTTTGGCCTGGAGCAATACTATGATGGGTGATCCCTAGGAAATTTTTTAGGCAGTGTGTGAGTGAGGACAAAGCATATTGAAAAGGCAATACTATATATAATGGGTGACCCCTAGGAAATTTCTCAGGCAGCGTGTGAGTGAAGACAAAACACACTGAAAAGACATGTGTTGATCTGTGGAGTCAGCCGTCAATCTGGAACCCGGGTCGTTGCAGTGTGCCGCCAATCTGGAACCCGGATTGTTATAGTATTTCTCTTAAAAAAAGGTTTTCAAAATTAAAATATAAAGTTTCATCCAAAATCGAGCATGCTAAATTTGCATGTCTTTGATAAAATAAGAAGTTATATTTCATCAATTTATCAAGAAATGTATTGAAACACATTTTACATATGACCACGAAACACAATACAATTTGTAAAATCTTTTCCTTGAGGTTCGAATTACCTAATTAAAAGATATGTGTCTACCGTGAATAAAAGAACACTTTTTTATAGGTATACTTATTATATTTTGTCTGGGTTCGGCCATATTGTATTAATGTGTATACATGGCCCCCCGCAAGCAAACATTGGGTCATATTTAATTGGCGTGGACACTAGGCGTTTATTACTACTATTTAAATTTCTACAGCGGCAAACCCCAGCCGTTTATTTTCTGAATGAACAGCTTTCTTTTTTGCCTCCTTTGTCGTTTTCATTCGCCAACTTTGTATCAATTGAATTATTAAAATTTATGATCTCGATCGAATTATTAAGAGTTACTTTATGGAGTTCTTATACTGTGCTGATCGTCTAAATCTTTTATTTTACAATTATTGAAACTTTTGACTTCTATTTATGATTTATTGAATATTTTTATTTTTTGGTATTTTATGAACTTATCCAAATCTATTCTATGCCTCACTAAAGACATTTTTAGCGTTCACAATGCTCAACAGTTAACTGTAAGTCTGTAAATTCACAAAAAAAAAAAAAAAAATCTGTAAGAAAATGATTGTAGATTAAAAAAAAAAGGTAAGAAAATTATTTCTAAAATATTAAATGACTTCATTTCATGTTACAATGTTTGGTATTTTGTTATTTAAAATCTAAACTTAAATGAGTTACATATATACTTATGAAATAATTTCATAGGGTACGTGAGGATCAACTAAAAACCGGCCTCCTCATACACTACAAAACAACGCGGCGTTAACGACAGAAAATTCCGTCGTTATAAATGTCGATTCCGTCGCTAATTTGACTTAACGACGGAATAACGACAGAATGGACCGTTGCTGTTGGAACCGTCGTCTTTTAGGTAACGGCGGAAATTTTCCGTCGTTAATAAAATTAATATAGTTAAATTTAGCGACAGAATATTCCGTCGTTAAAAAAATTATTTTTTATTTTTTTATTTTTTTACTTTTTTATTTTTTTATTTTTTTATTTTTGAAATTATATATTTAATTATTTAATACTGTTATAATATTATTTTATTATTATATTATTTTATTTATTTATTTATTTAATTATTTCTTTCTTTATTTCTAGTATTGGTGCTCTAATATTTATAGGCACAAACTCAACCAAACATCCACAACTTTTTCGATGTGGGATAACAAGCTTAACGACGAAATTAACGACGAAATTGTAAATAATTAAAAAATAAGTAATTAACTAATTAACGACGGATTTAACGACGGAATGTTTTAATAATTGAAAATGAAAAAAATTTAATGAATTAACGACGGATTTAACGACGGAAAAATCAAAATCAAAATAAATTAATTAATTAACAACGGATTTAACGACGAAAAAAAATAAAAATAATTTAAATTTTTAACGACGAAATTAACCATGGAATATTTTAATAATTAAAAATAATTAAAAATTAACGAATTAACGACAGAAAAATAAAAATAATTTAATTATTTAACGACGGAATTAACGACGGAATATTTTATTTTTTTAAATAAAATAATCAAAAATAAAAAAAAATGGAAATTCCGTTGCTAATTCTGTGGCTATTTAGATAAAAAAATTCCGTCGCTAAATCCGTTGCTAAAGCCGCACCATTAACGACGGAATATCGTTCGTCATTAAATTCCGTCGTTAATGGCGTGTTTTCTTGTAGTGTGTGACAGCCCGCCAATCCTACCCTAGGCGGATTTGGCGAACCATCTGTCTACGAGCAACTGTTAAGCTAATTAAATCATAAACTAAGACCAAAACTTGAGGTAGACCATAATTAAAGGAAAATAGCTAAGTTAATATAAGTAGGGAAAAGGGGAAATAGTTTAAGTTGTTCCAACATCACAAGATCAGAGTTTGATTGTTTCAACACTACAAGTTTTCTAATTCAAGAGCAGACGCAGCACAATTGCTCATAGATCTCCCAAGACCTATGGGTTGCCGTGTACATCCTAAGCACGAACTCCAGCCACAGAGACAAGCCTAACAGCCACACAAGGATCCTAATACATCCACAGCCTGCCCGATCACTCCCCATCGAAGCCATCACCTGAAAACATTTGAAAATAAACGTGGGCTGAGTACTAGATGCACTCAGTGGATTCATGCCAACAGAAAATATCAAGTAAGCAGTTTAATATGACTAAATATGCTCGGAAATTAGCATATATGCATAAAATCGGATTTTAATCACTCCTCTCAACTGGCAACCATGGCCACATATCACATTTGCTCAATCGGATAGGCCGTTCTGGACAAGACGATCACATCGTACGAGTCCTGGTACAAGGCCATGCATCCCACGAATCGATCGCATGCCAGCACGAATTGCGCATTCCACCCTTATGACTACCCTCATAAACCTCAAACCCGGTAGTACGTTTCTACCGTGCCACGATACCGTATCCGAGAGAGCCCTTACCTCTTGCAAGTTTTTGCTTACTTGACAATAATTTTACAATATCATTTTGGTAAGGAAAATGAACCCACCTTCTTCGAGGTGTTTCTCAGCTGGCTTCCTATCATGAAGCACATCATCAATTTCCACTCAATATATCATATATATGAGTATGCCATGCATGTCCTGGACATGTTTATTACTTCCATCTCAATAATTCAAATTCATCATCCCATATCTCAATTTCTCATACCACTCAATACCACATCATCACAATCAATCAATCCTTCAAGGATATCACATTTCATCATGGTATAATAACTTACACAAATCATGATTCAATCCCATGATTGAATTTCAATGCATTAATCAATTCTTGAGTTATCAACATAACTCATTACCAATAATTCCAATTAAACCATCAATCATCATACTCATCATCCAAAAATTTCAATTCAATTATCAATCCTCATGTTCCTCAACAACAATTTCAATTTAATCATCACATATCCCATTCTTCATCAACAATTTCAATTAAATCACCAAGTATCACATTGCTCACCATGACTCCAATGTACTCATATAGAGGTGCCCATATTCATGTATCAAGATGTTCCAAACATAAAATCATACAATAGCTCATCAACTTTCATAGTCACGAAAGGGCATAAACATATTCGAATTTTTAAAAATAGCAATTCGATTCCAAAATCTCTCAAATTTGACACATATGTCCCTGTGGTCAATGGTGACTTACTGTAAAAATTTCAAGTAAAAGTGACGTCCACAATTCAAGTTATACCTAGCTCAATATTATGGACTTTATGAGTGTGTTAGTAAGGAGCAGTGATGAAAAATAAATTTTATAAAATAGTTAGAGGAAGAATTAAATTACAGAAAAATTCCAGTAGTTTGTAGGCTGAAGAAAGCACTTGGGGTAAAAATCCCAAGTTGATTTGTTAAGGTGGAAGGGTCCAAATAATTCATGTTTTCCCTAGACCTAAAACTGTCACCTTCCAGTAAGGGCAGTTGTGCAGTGTTAGAGTTTATTTTTTGATAAATAGTTATAGGTTAGATAATGTTATGAAATTTTTAAAAGAGGTCCTAGATATCCAAATCTAGGTTTGGTAAAATTTTGGAGTTCAAAGGATAGGTTTAAGTGGGTGTTCATGATGAGGAAAAATCTTATTCCAAAACTATTACTTGTATAGTGGCAGTTTGGAAATGAGTCAAAATGAGGGCTTTTTAGTTGGTTAAAAATTTGGGAAAAATTACAGAAGCTTTTTGACATCAAGGTTTATGTTGGATAAAAATTTGAAGGCCAAAAGATATGTACAACCTAGGTTTTCAAATTTTTGAATTTGAGCTTCAAAACTGTAAATCACTAATTCGGCAGTTTTGAGCAGTTCCAAATTTTAATTCAAGAAAAATAGTTTTACTATTCCAAAAATTATGAAATTTTTTCCTAACACAGTAGACACACATGCCTACCTTGGGTAAAATTTTCAGACCGAAAAGAGGTGATTAAGGTCGCCGGAAAATTGAAATATAATTCGGGCAGAAACTTCAAAAATCTGGAAATCAACCATATTCATCTCAAAATCACAATTTCTCACAATTCATCATCAATTCGATTTCTTCACCCAACACATCACAATTTCAGCATCATCACACCATCAATCCATAATAATACATCATGTATTCATTATCAATATTAACCTCCATTCATAGATCATGTTTAATCTCACATGCAACACACTTTTATGTCTATCAAGTGCACAACCAAGCATATAGCCAAAGTTTAACACATCAACACTCATCAAACTCCTAGATCTATACATGCATACATATATTACACCATAGCTTGGAAGATTACACACCATAGTTTGATAAATTCCTAGATCTATGCTTATAACTCACATGCAAGCCTATCAA
>JAYJMF010303264.1:0-13387 GCA_036873715.1 Salvia sclarea
GACACACAGTGCAGTGTCTCGTAATCGTTAAGTCGTTGTATCTTGGAGACGATTGCTATAGACCGTTTGCACAAGTATGGAGCAATCTCGTCTTGCGGAAAGAGAATCTTTCTCGCCTCGACTTTCACCCAAACCCTAGTTTACAGCTACATTTACCTTAATTGTTCAAAAATGATATGAGAGTCTTTATTTGGTCACGTTCTCTCTTTTAATGGCTAGCTAACTGAATTTGCTTATGCATTCAGTAATTCTCTAATTCAGATCGAACACAAGACAATTCTTAAATACTGTTCTTCATTTATCTAAAAGAGACACAAACTATGATTTCACATCTAGTCTAGTCTACTGAAAAAATGGGTATTTTAAAGCCCAATAGGCCTCTAGAGAAAACATATGCGGCCCAAATCACCCACCTTGTGCTCTTCACATGGAGACGAGTTTCTCGATAAAATTCCAGTATTTACTTGGAAACTTCTCCAAATAGATTAATTACTTTATATTTTTCCCTTTTACTTCGTCAACCTTCATTCCTCCTTCTCCCTCAATTTCAACTCTATTCTTCGATACAACATTTCAGATCAATCTTCAAACCCTAATTCTCATTCTCGCGAATTCCAATTACATATCAAATCACCAGCATGAGGAGGGTGTTCGGAGTCAAGAAGGATAAGGAACCGCCGCCGTCCGTTCAAGATGCTTCTGATCGGGTTTGAAATTCGACTGATTTTCAATTTACATTTCGTCTTTCTGAAATTAGATTATAAATATTGCCTGCATTTGGTGACTAGGTGTATTAGCAATCACAAAAGTGGGAAATATGTTGAACTCGCTTTGATTTGGTATAAAAAGAAGTGAAATTGAGATATATTGTTGCTAATTAAGCATTTTAGTCCATTCCCTTCTACGTCCATTGGAAATTGATTTATTCTGGTTTGCTCCAGTTTCAC
Source organism: Salvia sclarea (assembly GCA_036873715.1). NCBI lineage: Eukaryota > Viridiplantae > Streptophyta > Magnoliopsida > Lamiales > Lamiaceae > Salvia > Salvia sclarea. The sequence continues at coordinate 948 of JAYJMF010303264.1, forward strand.
TTCCCCCCATTAATCCTAATTCATCTATGACAAGTTCAACGCAAACAATTAATCATTTTTGCTGAATGGCTGAGAATGTGGCCGCTTGTAGGTTGTTAATACCTCTTTGTTGTCGGATTTCTTTGTATTTTAGAGGCTCAGTGTTTTCCTTGTCACTTTAATGTACGTCATTTGAGTTGTTAAACTGGATGTACATTATAAAATATGTTCCGTTGCAGATAAATAAAAGAGGTGAAAGTGTTGACGAAAAGATACAAAAACTTGATGCTGAATTAGTGAGATATAAAGAGCAGATTAAGAAGACGCGGCCAGGTCCAGCACAAGAAGCTGTCAAGGCTAGAGCCATGAGGGTTCTTAAGCAAAAAAAAATGTAAGGGCATCAGTTATGTTCTTGAATCTTATTCCATGTTGGTGGCTGCATGATAATCTCCCCCTGGTGGTGACTGCATCTGCATGATTGTATATATACCTACTCCCCGACTCAGGGAATTCTTATAGCATATTAACTGGGGGAGGAGAGGTTTATTAAGATTAGCATTAATATGTTCCGGTAGTTGGAATGTCGGGATAAACATCTTTCTTCAATTGGCAGGTATGAAGGTCAGCGGGATATGTTATACAATCAGACATTCAACCTTGATCAAGTTTCATTTGCTGCAGAAGGAATCAAAGATGCTCAACAAACAGTATGTGCATGAGATGCTGCTTTCTACTTCATTATCAACTTGCCATCTTTTTTTCTTTTTTCTGGTCTTGACTGGGCATAGATGAGAGCATCTTAAGGATACCTATCAATTTTGGTGCTTTATATATCCTGGATTTGTTGCATGGTTATGAGCTTCTCGAGTAGTCGTTACTTTGTAGGCTGGCACTTTGAGATTCTTGTTTAGTAGAAAATTCTAAAACCGATAGTTTTTCCATGTTGTTGTGACACTGTCTAATATGACGTGTACTTTGAGATTTCCACTAACATGCGTTTTAATAAGATTTTCTTCTATTTATGTTCGTCACAATTAGATTAATGTGTTCAATTGGCATCTGTCAGACTGTCCTACTAGAAAAAGTTCAATGTCTTCTGGCGAAATTTATTGCTGTAATACAGATGAAACCTATTGCCTGATTCTGTTGTGATGTTATGTTTTTTTGACTGATTTGTGTCATTGTACTTGCATAGAGCCCTATAAGTCTGCTTAAGTTGGATATGTTTCTTTGCTGCCCATCTAAAATTGGATGTCTCTTTTCAGTCGTCTGTTTAAGAAAGTTAGTTGCTTCACATTGATCGAGTTAGTCTATCACTAATTTTGGCACATTCATCGCAGATGTCGGCTCTGAAGTCAGCAAACAAAGAGCTAAAGGGAATGATGAAGACTGTGAAAATTCAAGACATAGATGTTTGTTTCTTCAATCCTGACACATTTATCTCCCGTAGGTTGGAAGTGATCACGAATTAACCGGTAAATTTTATGTCTACAGAACTTACAAGATGAGATGATGGATCTTATGGATGTGAGCAATGAAATCCAAGAGTCTCTTGGTAGAAGCTATAATGTACCTGATGATATCGATGAGGATGATCTGATGGGTGGTAAGAATTAGATTCACCCAGAACTAACTGTATTTATCCAACTGCCACCAGAAGTTAGGAGTAAGAATTTTAATTCATCACAAGTACCGATGCTTTGCTGCAGTATAAAAATTCTGGTAGAAGTTTTCTCCTAGTGTTGTAATGTTATATTTGAAACCCAATGAATCCTTTCTCTTACTAATTAGGTTGAACTACTAGCCATAATAAATAAATTATGGATTGCCTTTCTTATTGTTATTCTTGAATTTCATAGTACAGTTTGGTTCAGCTGCTGTATGTTTCTTTTACTATACTTGCTACCCTTTTTGAAATTCTTTTTTGTCGTCACGCAGAGCTTGATGCACTAGAAGCGGACATGGGATTTGAAACTGAGGGTGATGGAGTACCTTCTTATCTTCAACCTGATAAGGATTCTGATTTAGAATCAGAACTAAACTTGCCATCAGCACCGAGTGGGTATGCTCCAAATCCAGCAGGCCGAGCAAATATGCAGGTAACTTACACCTTGTTGGCCAAATAGTTCAAAGGCCTTCTAGAATTTTATATCCTATCAGTGGAACACTATTGGTAACTTGGTCTCTCTTGTATACATACATGAATTCTGTACCATGATCTAGTATAAATGAATATTGGACTAAGTTTGTTTTTCTTTCTCGGAAGTCGTACTTGTCTTTTGGCAGATCAGGATTTGATATTTTTTTTAACTTTAGTTTTGCTGTGTTTGTATCATCATAATTGGAATTTCCATGAAATGAGGAGCAACTCTTACTATTAATTTGAGAATGCGTTCACAATTATCTAGAGAGATCAGGAAAGTTACTTTTTTATGCGTGGAAGGTAGGTTTTAAGATTGTTCTTTCATGAACTATTGCAGAATCTCGAGCTTGCTCGTTTTGTGACCTGTTACTCCAAGTGGCAAGAGTGTTGTATTTTTGTTTGTATATGATTATGTATAAGAGATTTGCATTTTGAACCGTAATAGAAGTACAGCTTCCCTGTAGATTTAAATATTTAATTCTATTCATGTATGTGGTGCCTGTTCTGGCTAGACATATCTAATTTAGTGATTTGATGTTAACAGGGTGAGGATGAACTAGGTTTACCAGCCGTCCCCCGGGCTACTCTCCGAGGTTAGAAGGGAATGGTAAAGGTGCAACTGATGGACCTAGATGAATGAATCTTGTGGGAAAACTTTATTGTAAACAACACACGATGTCTGATTTCTTGTTGTATCTCCGACCAGGTAAAAAGTAGTCGAATGTCGGGTGATGATAACCATGTGATTCTTTATCCTCCTTGTGGTGGTTGAACCTAAAGCCAAAGTTGGATTGTACAGATTCTATTGTTGGTCTCTGGTTAGCTTCTTCTGGGCTTGGTTTCAACTGCGTCTAATTTTTATGATTTGGTGATGCCCATTCCCGGGGGATTTGCTGTCAATAGTCATCATCGCAACCATCTTAATATTCATTTAATAATTTAACCAAAATAAAGGGTCAAGCAATCTACAATACACTTACTCCTGTATAATGTGATGTTAATTTTGATTATTATGAAAGGAGACGAAAATCAATATACCATTTGCTAATAAAATTGAGGGATAATTGCTTATTTAAATCTTGAACTTGGACCCAAATTCTAACTAAAACTTCAATTTTTTCCAGTTGAACTTTTTACTCGACTTTTGATAATAATAATAATAATAATAATAATAATACAACAAAAAACAAGAATGAAAATAAAGAACACAACTGAAAGCGGACAACGAAGCCAAATCGGTGTTCACAATTTCGGGACCATAAAAATAAAATAATGCGACGCTGGAAAAAAGGCATTTATTTGAAAGATCAGTTAACTTGCATACCTTAACTTATGTCGAGAAGGCTCCACCCACCATTTGATTCAATCCTAAATAGAGTATCATGTAAGACGAAGTCGGATACAATGAGGAAAATTACATAGAAATTGATCTCACAGAATTAATATATATAAATAAATGGCTCCTACTACGTGGGACTTCAAATGCTTCGATTTGAATTTCGAATTAAACTCATAGGGTACATTATAAAGGTTGAAACTTTGGGAAAGGTAAAAAGATATTCTTTACATGGGAAAAGTTGAAATGGCATAAGCTATGCCCAGTAAAAATCTAATTTTTGCGCAGGAAGAAGGTGGAGCTCAACATTTATTTTCTGCATGGTTTGGACCAAAATTTTCCACGCCCCTCAATTATTTAGTGATCTGTTTTTTCAAATTTCCATTGTTTGAGATTTTGATTTGAGAAAACAATAAAATTGTTGGAAATTGTTATTGAATGTCGATCTACATGTCAAATATGTTAATCTCCTCGGAGATAATCGATATTGTCGGAAGGCGAGGGCACCGCACACATCAACTATTCCTCCGTTTCCAAGTGACAACAATGGCTGCAAATACAATAAAATAAGGAGGCTGGTTGGATTCTATATGTATGCATATTAATAAGTTATGCATATTATAAGGATAAAAGAAGAAAATGAAAAAGTCTCAAGATTCCAAAGGGTACATTTAGCCACACCATTACTCTAATACAGGTTCGCATTCTTTGCTAACCACCAAAACTAGTCCTACCTAAACTGCAAAGTCGAAAACCAAACTGATGAGCTTCGCCCATGAGGAGGAGGAGGACACCGTCGTTTGTTTTAGTTTAGGTTAAGTTTTCGCATATCTAACATGTCCCAGACGGCGCCATCAACGGAGCGTGACCTGCTGTGGAACTTGCTCGTAGCACTGGAAATGGCTAAACCCGTTCTCAACCGCTCTACTTCTATCTTTAGGGTTTCATACTCATCTGCACAAACAACAAATGCTAAGTTCTTTCTTAAAAAAAACAAATGCTAAGTTAAGGCTACGCTAGATAAGCTTCCTGGCTATGGAAACCAAGAAACAAGCATATGCATTTAACTAAAACGTTAAAAAAAAATCCACACAGAATCACTTAATGCAAAAACAAATTCTTGATCATTGTTACTAAACTAAAAGGTCCAAACTAGTCTTAACCTTGTTTTAGATTTTTGAGGAATAATTCATAAAAACCAAACAAAACAAGAATCGAGCATTTCCTGCACTCAAATGCAATAATAATATTTAATTTGATGCAGTTACGATTTTTCACTAGGACTCGAAAAGTAAGAGTCTCAGAAAAGACTATTTATCGAAAAAGCATAGAAACACGTGTAGTTCAGCAGTGCTTTAATGTATTTCTCGAGCAATAAATCATGGATGGAATGGGACGAAAAACTAGATATTATATAAATCTTGGAAGTCAGCAGATTATACTTACTATCTACAATAAACTTCTCCTGCTTCATTCTTAAAAGTTGTTGCTTCAACGTATTGTTCTCCAAGGACAGAGCAGCATGCTGCTGAATTAGCGAAGCAACTCTAACAGCCAATTGGGACCCCAGATTCTGCACCACAAACTCAAGAATCAAATAGCAAGAAAATACTGATGAGCCACTAAAAGTAAAGCTACCAATAGACAATATGGAAACAAGCAGTTATAACAACATAAATAAGTTGATAAAAAAGTATCAGGTTAAAGAATTCGCCCATGATATCAGATCCTACTTGAACTCTTGAAGTTATACATACTTCCACTCGAAAGGAGTCATTTTAAGGTACTTCAGTCACAAGTTAGGTGATAAAAGATAAGCATAAAGCCATTGGGAAAAATACTGGTCTTTACTACTCCAGCTAAAAAAAGTTATAGAGTTCTACTGTTTAGAAATATGTACCTTTCTAGACATCATCAAATAAATGTAGTATCCCAGAATATATCAAATGATTCTAAATATTTTGAACAATTATTCACTATATATGGTTTCAATTCTAGGCACCAACCTATGCAACTACAAGAAATGTTACCTCATTGAGAATATATTTTAGTGTTACTGGTAATGGAACTCTTCTACATCAAGACGAAAAGACCAACTTTGGACAGAACATTATTAGATTCTTATAAGCAATATGTGTATAAGATACCAGATTATCTCTCTATGCACATAAAATAGTAAATGGTGAACTACTGGCCATATATGGACAAATATAATGCAAGAGATGACTATTATCAGTTATCACTAGGGAAAATAATAATGATGATAATATTAATAATAATAATAATAATAATAATAATAATAATTAAAAAAAGTCCTTTGTGACTCCGTACCTGAAGAACAGTAACAGTCCTTTCCAGCTCAGAAATATATTGAAGTTTTCGAGCTCTAGACCTCTGCCCAGGGTGACTGCATATAAAATAGTAATATATATCATAAGAAAAAACCTTGGGATAAAAGGAAAATGTTTACAGATAACAGATCAGAGCATGTTAAAAGACAAGAAAGGAACAAAAGACAACCCTCTTAAAATTTTCATGAAAAATACATGAACATGTAATAAATGGAATGGGTTAAGATTTAAGAAAAAGATATAAAAAATAAAATAGAAATAAAATGAAGGCAGTAATGAAATTAAATAATCCAGATTAGGTTCAGTATTGCTTCTTCAAAATTATTCCAATCTCCAAAGTAAAATTAAATACATTATAATAAGTATTTCACAATACTCCAAATACTATCGACAAACATTTACGAACACAATATCAACACTCATTGATTTTTCTTGTCCTGGTTGCTTAGATCCCGAACCACTAGACTTTGTCTTAACAGATGTAAAACAAAATTTATTTGATAGTAATAGATAATAAAGCAGTGACAGCATGACTATATGAGACCTTCAGTAAAATTGTTATCCTGCCTAGAAACACAAGGTACTCTAACTTCACAATATATATCAAGGAAAATTTACAGCAATAAAAATATCAGTTTACAGATCGTGTAAGAAAAAACTTTTAAAGAAAAATAAATAAAACTTTGACAGCTATAAATTAATAAATCCAGAAAGTGATGTTAAATCTAGCCGTCATAAGTGAACTATATTGGAACGGTTATAACACGTCAAGCAGCAAACACGACAAAAGAAACGACGTTCTACATAAAAACGTGTCAAAATAGGGTCTACTACCGCTTCATTTGTTTGTTGTCGGAATCGTCAGCACGGGCATCTCTATACGAATCCAACTGTAGTCCAGAAACAGAACTATATCCATCCAAATGCTGCAGAGAATTTTGTACAGCATATTCGGAAAATGCTGATGCAATTTCATTTTCAGGGAAGCCTAACCTGTTTCTCATTCTAGGTGAATTAGGGCCATACATGCAAGACGATCCCAATTCATCATCAGGCTCACCAGACTCCATAGTTTCCTTCTCATTAAGTTGATCATCTAGATCTGGTAATGCCTCTCGACCATCCAAAGGTGTGGAGGAATCACTATTGGAGTCCAAATCTAAGTCATTCAATAGATCGTTCAGCCAAGGTGGCTGCTCCTCTAATATGAAGCTCTCAGATGTTACTCTTTGATGTCCGTTTTGCCTGGAACGGAATTCAGTATCTTTGCCTGAGAATGGGGAAATGGATGCATTAACGTGGGGAGCTACAGTTTTCTTCTGGAGAGGGCAGCGAGGAGGGAGTTGAGCGTGCCTTGACATAGTGATGTTGCGTTTATTTTCTGCAGAACATTGAAAGTTTTTATATTCTGATGTGAGTTTCTCTAGCCCTAAAACATCGAGAACATAATATAAACATTGTCTAAACAGCATGTAGCCAATATTAACCAATTCTGTGAACAATAAAAGGAAGAAAACTTTAAAAAGTTACAAGTAGACTGACATTTAGCAAACAACATGGTGTTGTGCAGGATCAACCAAACTCATACAATTTGGGAAAACTATAGTGTTCGTTTATCTGCGGTCAAGGGTTCAACCAAAAGAGAAATATATACAGGCATGCCAGAACCCTAACGAAAACAACTAATCAAGGTCTTTTCTTGACTGAAACTCGAGTAAGAAACTGCTAACGACCAGCCCCTAACTGAATAGGGTAGATTCTAAACTTAATAACTTATACAATCCATCTCACATTGTTAGGATGCCGTAAAACTTCCTCATATGAAGAAGAAATCAAGCAGTATATTGGCTTCCTAATCACATTTGTGGTATTAAAAAGTTAAATTTAGTTAGTTCCCATAATTTCATATGAGTAAAACATGTACCCTTAATTCATCTTCACTTGTAATTCTTTTCAACAATATCCAAAATTTCTTTTTTGCAACACTTGCCAGTTTAGAGAAGGGATTACCCACCCCAAAGATGGCATCAATTGATTGAAATCCAAAACAATTGTACCAGCACCAAGAAAACCATCACACTCTAAAGGCTACAACTTCCTCAAGTAGGCATTCAAAATAATATTTTCCCTAAAACTCAAATAAAGGGTAGATAGTAATTCGCAACAAAAAAAAAAGAATGGAGGCGCAATGAAACAGGAGCAGAAAATAGAGACAGAAAAAGAAGAAGGTGAAATGTAGTAGTAGGACTGTTAAACGAAAACGAGAACCCAAAAAAAAAAAAAGAGGGAATTCTTGCGCACCTTTAAGAATTAGCAGGCTTGAGAAAACTTATTCATGAGAAGAGAAACAACAAATAAACGGCTTCTTGGGAGTGAGTAGGTAATCTGCAGAAACAGAAAATAAAATCTGAGAGAAGGCATGGAAAAATAAAGAGTGAAAGCGGCATTATTATCTGGTGAGGAGAATCAAGAAGTATCGTACAGAAGGGTTTATGATATGCGGAGTTGTGAACAGCTCATCTGAGTTCTTGAGTTTGCGTTGCGCTTATAAATGCCATCATCATCGCATCGCATCGCATCGCTCATTTTTTTCAAACACGAAACGAAACGGGACTATTTATTGAATTGAACCTCAAGGCTTCTTCATTATGCTTTTTGTTAAACTTGGAACTCAAATCTATATACGATTTTTCCCTTTCTTAATGCTCACAAATCTCCTTAATTATATCGTGCCATTAAAGATTTCAAACCTTAATTTATTGTTACTCACTTTAGATTTTTCTTTACACGATTAATTGGTTTTGTGGCATTCAAATTGGGGATAAAGGTTAAAGTAGAGAGTTTGTACGACCCAAATATTTTTTAATCCCATCATTAGTATAAAAAAAAAAGGCTTTTCTAGTAACTTTCATTATTAAAGGTTATAAAAACATTTTTCTTTGAAGAGAAATAGCCGATTGTTTGTAGTGATTTGAGAAAATTGGGGCTTCATCGAATTTGGTTATGGTCTCCAACCATTTTTTAACAAAAAAGTTTACATATTGTCTTATTAGAGTATAATTATTTTAGCATCTCTAGAGTGTTGAAAGTTTTCAATATTAGTCTCTTAAAATTATTTTTCTACGTTCGTTCCTGGTTATATTCCAATAACAAATATAAGGACAATATTCTATCGAACAAATTAATTACCAATAATATAAGTTACTTATTTTAATGGAATAACAGTTTTGGAGAATTTTTAAGTTACCAAAATAAATGTCAGAATTGCGTAAGTGGAAAAATAATAGAAGTGATTTGGAGAAATAAATATATTCAGGGTGGAATTTACTTTACGTGATGGAATGAATAATAATAATTCATTACTTATTTTAATGGAATAACAATTTTTTAAATTTTGTTATCAAATATCTTTAAAATAAGCAATCTAATATTTTTGTCAATTGATCACTTCAGTTTAAAATTTTGGTATCTAAACACACTAGTCTTATGCATCCCCACTTAAAATTTGACTGTTTGTACTATGGATATGAGTATATATGATTAATATGAACTTAATAAGGGATTGTCAATTAACTTTAGAAACGTACCAAAACATATCCGTGGTGTTATTGAATTAAACCTACTTGTTTCGGTACTACCTATATAGGGGAAAAAAAACATGCTCCATAATTTTGTTCCTCAAATTATATGATTTTGTTTGATTAACCACAAAAATTTGTTTATCCGCACGTGACATTTCTGCACTCCGGCGCTCTAATGAACAAGAGTTTGTACGCCTTACTCTATTTAGAATAGTGGTCGATCCCTCAAGAGATACTTTAGGACACGTGTAATTCAGCAATAGCGGATGCAGGAAAAAATATTAGCCGAGACTTCACTATTCTACCTGAAATTACCTTTCCACTTACTTAACAATTGATTCACTCATGGAACATATTATATTTTTTAATTTCTTCTTTTTTTCTATGCAATTTCAGTCTTTCCTCATCCTATAACTTTTGATAATTTAGTCTTAACAGTGTTGGCTTAGTAGGGACTCGACATAAGTAATTCCAACAATTTTTACAAATTTCATAGTAATAAAAGTAAGAAAATAAATGAATTTTTTCAAATGAATGTATTTTCTTATGCACAAAAGGTAATGTTTTTTCTACACTATTAGATAATGTTTTTGCCTATTCTGATGTATTTTAACGCATAAAATAATATTTTTTTTATTATTAATGTGATGTTAATTTCTAGATTTTAGAATGATGATGGTTTTTTATCGGATCCCCACCTTATGTATGTATTTATTCTAGAGTTCCTACAACACAAAATTTACGTCACTCGTCCGATGATAAAGTGAATTTTATCGTTTACGTATAAAACAATGTAAAAAAACTAATAAATATATCATATACTTTTAACGATATTTCCTATTAACTATGTAACGAACTGGTATTAGAGAATGACTTTTTAGGTACCATCACCACAAATGGTCAGTCCATTGATTTTAGTATCTAGCTCATACTCATTGTATAATAAGATCATGCATAATCCATATCCACTATTAAAAAAATTGCTTCGGTAAATAAGTGCTAACAAAAGGTAACTATTCAACTGCATATTTTATTTGAGACATTAAATATATATAGATCTAGTCAAAGACTTGAATGAATGTGACACTTATATTCACAAAGTTTACGATCGTAATTAAGATGCTTAATTTATTTTTGAGCTGTCACGATTTATGTTTATTAAAAGCTTATGTGGCTGCCAATTTGTACGGCCATTTAACGAGCTAGTGAAATATCTAGCTAGTTCGAACTTTCACTATTCTTCCCTATTTTTCTGTCCTTTTTTTTTTGTTTCTTTAAAAAGTCTAATCATATTGGACAAGAAAACTAAAGTGTGTCTCATTTATTGTGCAGCAAATTAAAAATGCCAAACGGTTTTTGTCTATTTGTGGGGTTGAGGCAACTCAATGTTATTCGTATCTCTGTTTAGAAGATGCAAGTTGCAAATATGGACAAAACAATATTTTATACTACAACTGGTCGATTTAAGAATTTATTTTTTATGATGCAAGTTGTTGGATGGATCAAGTTGTTGAAATAATTGGTCATGTAACAAACTTGGTAGTGGATTGCGCACATAAGTCCCACGATTTTCCTGTTATTTATGATTCTGCACTCCATCCAACTATAATCTCCGTATACATTTTAGATTTCTAATCTATGTGTTGTCACAATACTCAATCTCTTTCATTTTTTTATTTCATTTGGAAGATGGAGGATTATCACTTTTATTTATTTACAAAATACAATACTATCTTTATAGCATAAGTCCTTAACTTATAAAAGTTTTTGAAGTCTCTATAATCTCTATTACTTCAACGATTTATTTTTTAAAAAGAGGTGTGATATCTTATAAAGTTTCAAAAGTGTTTAATAAATGTAGACGCGTATATATAATACTATATTAGTTATCTTGAGCTACTTCTCGAAATATCTATTTATAGCATGTAATGAAAGTGACCTTAATTATGTAGTAATTAAGGGAATACAAGAGTAGGGTAGTAGGATTAGAGACAACAATAGTACCCATGTAGTGCGCGCATTCCCTTTATATTTCCAACCATTTTTCCAACCATTTTTCTATTAACACCCTCCCTATAAATACATTCTTGTATTTTACCCAATTAACTTATTAAAATTACCTATTATTAATTCAATGAACTTACTTTGAAAGAGGATTTCCATTTATTAAATTTCAAATACGTTTTATCAAATTAGGCCCAACATGCTTTCGTATGAAAATTAAAATCAAACTAAAATCAATGTATACCCTTTTGACCGAATTGTTATCGGGTCATGCTCATCTAGTAAAAAACGTTTTATATACCGGGTAATTTAAACAAAATAAATGCCCATGTATTAAAATTATATCGGTGTGTGAAAAGTAAATGCAGACACTTGTCACATGTTGAGGAGGGGATGTATTACATGGGGTTGCTCCACGGACTCTACCGTGTTTGATGGAGATAATTATTGAGATAATATTAATTAGTTGTATTATATGGAGATAATTAATTAGTTATATTATGATTCTTGTTCCCTACGTTATGTATTTTGTGGGGTTTTATTAGTAGCCTATATATATGACTCAGGCCCGTCTCAGTCAATATCGAGGCCCTGTGCTAATTATAAAATTAGGCCCTTAAATTATATCAAAGTATTATGTAAAAGTAATAATTGTATTACGATAATATGTTACAAAATATAAAACCAAATATGCAAATAGTTTAGTCTTTTATTTAAAAAGAGACGTACTCCAAACATTCTTTGAAGCAAAATCATCAACAAAAAATAAGTAGAATCAGGAGGCTACCAAAAAAAACTCATATGAGAATTAGGAGGCTACAAGCAATTAGGAAAAAAAAAAAGCTATACAATCTTTAAAATTCAGCTATACAATTCTTTTGTGATGATGAATAAAATCAAAATTTGATTTTTGAGTAAGGAGAGATTGAAATTGCTTACAAATAAATAGGGGGAAAAATTCCCGTTGAATCCCATCAATCCTGATGAAATGTTGTGTTGTTGATTAAGGTGTTGGATTTGAGGTTTAATTTTTTTGAGGAAAGAAA
>JAYJMF010303374.1:0-13386 GCA_036873715.1 Salvia sclarea
CAAATATATGATTCTATATTATATGGATTCAAATCGTATATTTCATATTCATCCTATATAATATATGATTTTAATATGGATAGGGGCGGACCCTTGAAAATATTTTTCAATCAATCTACCTAAATAGTGGATTAGGTAAATAGAATATGAATATAATTAGGTCTTGAATTGATATATATCAATTTTATAAACATGAATAGAGAATATGTATTTTACGTGATTGTCCTTAAAATTAAATATATAATAAGGATATATTAGGCAATCTAATATTTTGTCACACTAGCTCTTTTTCTATTAGTATAGATTATAACTGGAATAGGTTAGAGTGACTTAGATTAAATTGAATCTTGGCCATTCAAATATCTACATCTAATAGTTAAGATTATTTTCAAATGAACAAATACAAATTACGTACGCACAAATACGGATTACGTATGCACAACTCAATGTATTTCATGAACAAGAGATTTTCGAAAAAAACAACCAGGTTCAAATCCTGGAGGAGGCGGAATTTTTATTTTTATTTCGATTTTCCCTTATTCGTACGATTGTATGCGCTTGTTCATAGATTTTGTACCCTTGTGCATGTAACTCAATTCTCACTGAAATTGGGTATTGTCAATCTAATGCACCCCATTATAAGTATAACTGTTGTCTTAGTTATTGTATCGGAAAACTTTTTAGTTATTTTTAAAATCTAAATAGTTCTTTATTTTAAATCTATATTGCCCATAATTTCTATAGTAGTCGTTTTGATATTTAATTTTTCTTCTATTTTTAGTTATAATTATCTTTTGATTTTTATTCAATTATAAATATTGTGTGCATCGCACGAAGGGAAAATCTAGCTTTGGAAATGACTTAGTATATATATCATGGAATTATTTCATAATTTTAGTTTATATAGTAACATAAATGTGTAATAATTATAATTATTATTTTTATCAAAATTAGAAGTTCTTGTTCATTTTTTTATTTTTTATAATTTATCATTAATTTTTATATACCTATTTCTTGGTAAATTATATAACTTTATATTCGGTACAATATCATACCAAACCAAAAAATTTCGACATACCAAAAACTCGGTAGTTTCCGATGTTTTCGATTCGATAAATGGGATATACTTTTTGGACAAAACTAGCAATGAGAGACGGAGCACGGACAAAGTTAATACTACTAGTAAAATGTACGTGCATATGTACTTTGACTTTGAGGGACATATAGCGTGGGCACACTTCATCTTACTACTAATTAATATGGCAGCAAACTAAAGGAATAAACATTGACGCAAATTTAATTAGATATATAGAATATAGTGTTTTCTCAATATAATATATTGCTTGGTAAAGTTTAATAATGAAATCAACGGGCTTTTTTATTTTCTGGATTGGATTGGGGGAATTTGAATCTTGGACCACTGTCTTATAAAGAGGAGGTATATGCAGCTGAATTCTATTTATTAAAATTATTTCACTTCTATAATCACAAATTTGTTTTATAGTACAACCGATATAGCACACTATTTATATTTATGTGCACCGTTAACATTTGGTTCAGATCCTTTTTTCCTAAATGTATTTTATCTTCATCAATTGTGACTAAAATAATCACATATATGAATAAAATAAAAATCAAAGCCTAATTATATTGTTAATTCATCCCCTTTTTGGACTTAGAATTAAAGAAGAAAAGAAAATTTTATTATTTGAGTTTTATGAAATTAATAAATTAGATTATAATGTCTCATATTGCAGTCTCTTCCACATTCCTATATGAGCACATAAAATCAATTTTAATTTACGGGAAGGAAGCTTTAGTCTTAATTTGTTGGAGTCAGGAACTTTTCTCTAAGGAGAGAAAACTGGTGAATGAAGGGTATATTTTAAAGAAATTCAGCAATGGCGGCCGTTAGTAAAGGGATGAAGAAGGATTTCAAGGGTATTGTTTGTTGGAAGTGCAGAGAAATCGGGGCATACAAAGCGGAACTGTCCAAGTGGAGCGGTGTCTGCAGATAGCTCCGAACAAGAAGCTAACGTCATGATATATGATCACTTATATATGAGGACATGCATATCTTTATGGCATGTCCAACTGCCATAAACAAGGACGTGTCAATATAGTTGGAGCACATATACATTGGTTTGGTATGGACACATGGTGTGTGGTGAAAGTTATGTCGATGGTTGAGGGACTTCTAGGATGACCAAAAGCTAGAAATTGCACCTTTTCAACAAATTTTTCGACATGTGCCGAAGGAAATTTTAGAATGGTAATTAATTCTAAATTTTCTACCATATGGTGGTAGGTTTATTCCCTTTTGAGGATATGATAGTTCTTTGAATTAAGAATCATAATTTTCGGTAAAGACAATGATGTTTTCTTTTACTTTAACAAAGTGAAAATCATCGGAATATTTCATGTGTTAAAATAAAAGAGAGTTTGTCTCACATTGGATTTGTGATCAAAGTATGAGGAGTTTGTGATCAAAGTATGAGTTTCTTAAATTATTTCTGAACTCCAATGCATTTGATATAATTGCACGAATCACTACTCTATAATCTTATAATTAATTCTCGGTAAAATTCTTTGTTCTTGGTTTAAAGAGTTGGGAGTTTTCCGAATGCTTATAAGAGAATAGGGGAGTTGGGTCGAGAGGAAAGGACAATATTGTGTAATTATAAAATTTGTCATATAATAAAAATTTCACGTGAGTGGTGATTTTCTCCATACTTCGAATTTTCCATGTTAAAGTTTGACAGGCCTATGAATTAATGAGTAAATAAGTGGTTAGGCAAAACTAGCAGTGACCAGTGAGAGACAGAGCATCGACAAAGTTAGCATATGTAATGGATAGGATAGTGTTTATTGAGATACGAATATGTTTAGTTCGGAGAAAATTTTGCAACATTCATATTTGTTAACATAATTATAAATTTGTCTTTTGAAAATAAATTTACATTCTTACATATATATAACATATGATAAATATTTAATTTTTTATGTAATATTATTTAAAATGACGAATTCATAAGATTTAAATTAATCGACATATTTATATATAGTTAAAACATAATTGTCGTTGATATGGAAGACGTTTTTAAAAAACTAATTTAGAAATGTATTTTAAAAATCAACCTCGATCGATCCCTGTACTTGGGAGTTGGGACCCTATGAATGAAGACATGGTCTCTCTGGACCCCATTGAATTTCATTCCAAGGAGAGCCTTATAAAGAATCCATCTGTTTCAAAAAAAAAAAAAAAATCTCCAATTCCATTTCTTGGTGAATTAATCAATAGGAAATGGAATTCTTCTTACTTAGTCCAAATTTAACCAAAGTTTTTAACAAAAAATACAAGATAATATATTTATATTTTAGTATATATATTTTGTTTCAATTAAAACCGATAACCAAGACCATATCAACAGTTTATTGGCTATCAAACATGCACCTATCCAAACAAAATAACGTTGTTTTAAAATTAGTTGTAGGCAACGATTTTTAATGGAGGAAAATAATATGTTCATATTGGTTTTGTATTTTATTTAGTTTTGGGGTCTATCAAATCCAAGATTAAATAAAATATATTATTCATATCTTAAAGATATATTCAATTTATTTGACAACAAATCAAATTTTAATATTAATATATATCAATATTTAAGAGCCAATAAGAATGCGCCACCTCAGCCTTGAAGCCCAACATCATGGCCAAAGCCTACAAGTCCACTATCTCTACACCTATAAATAGAGTTGCTGGGAGAGCTCATAATACACCATCAATCATTTTGAAGAGCTTAAGAATTAGAGAGAGATCATCTCTAATAATCAAGGTGTCCTTTGAATAAATATTATTTCTTTATTGAAAATGAATATTATTCCTCCCTAGAGCATCTCCAGTGATGCTACCTCAAAAGCAGGTATTTGCTGACATCATCACAGACACATCACTATATTTCATTCTTTTCATTTTACCTACAATAATTCTTTTTCAAACTAAGTATTTGCGGACATCATTATGGGTCCCATTTATTAAACTCAACTACATATTCATATATATTTATATTTCTCAAATTTTATTTTTTATTTACTATATATTAATTTCATAATTAATAATTAATTTATTAATTTATTTATTTAAAATAAGGCATTATGTACCAACTAGCTATTTTCATACATAAAGATATATGCAAACTATTCTTTCCCAATTTTTTGATACCCAATGATGCTTCCTAGGAAGCTTCCCAAGAACTACCTCCCATTGGAGGTGCTCTTATATTTCCAGCCCTATTCTATTGCCACACTCCTCATAAACCCAACAAATTATGCCTAAATATTTTATCAAAATTATCTTATCATAAACCCCTTATATTTCCAGCCATTTTCTATTGCCACACTCCTCATAAACCCAACAAATTATGACTAAATATCTTATCAAAATTATCTTATCATAAACCCAACAAACCATGATTTTATTGAGGAAAGTTGAAAATTAGGTAATTTAATTAAGATATATAGGCATACAAGAAAGTTGGTGTGTACAAAGGGGAAAGAGGGTGTTTAGAAGTAAAAAGAGAAAATAAAAATGGACACGTCAATTTCTGGCACAGTGATTGCACTACTACCGGTAGTACCATGGACAAAACCAGCCTCGAACGGTATAGCATCTACGAGATCAATAATTGGGTTTCCAAGAAAGCAGGCTAGCTCTGAATTCAAGAATAAAATCTCACAAATAAAATTGAGTGCGATCTCGAATTTATGATCTGTGTTGAAATTTAGAGCCATTGACATCACTAATAATATATATGGCAAAAACACACACATCACAACACACAGGGATTTGGAAGTCATGCTGCATGTGGGAAGAATATCAGCAAAAGTGATTACAGTCAATTTGATCTTATCAAGTCATGAACTCTGAATAATTAAATATTTGATTATTTCAAATCTTTCACAGGAAAAGCAATCTACAAACAAATTTGGTCTGGAAATGTACAAAAATGACTCTTTTTTTTTTGTTTCATTTTTGAGAAAAGAACTGAATTCATGATAATCAATCATATACACGATTTCATCAATGCTGTGATTCTGCCAAAATAAGTTACAACTTTCTGACTTTTGCCATGAGAATCAGAGATGGCCATCCTTCGACAGAGAAGCGAATGCAGCATCGAAAACTGATCCCGGCTCATGTTGAAATTCAATCTTTACCAGCTATAGAGTTGATCTTGTATGCCTCAACCAAGTGAGAGGTCTCTGTTGTAGCAAGTAGGGTTGCACGGGAAAGGACAATCGATTCTTATTGCCGCTTCTCTTTCGAAGTACCAATCACCTACTGTTTCTGCAACTGTCTGTTAAGCAAGGAGCAAAGAAACGATTACTGGATTTAGTGTCTGAGAACGATGTCTAGAAGAAACACAAGGATGTGTAAACAATCAAATACGAAAAACTAACTTTGTTGTTGATTCTGGGAGATGTGGGTGAATGCCATGTCTCAGCTGCCCATGTCTGGCAATGGGCAAAACAAGAATTTATAAACATTCCCCATTTTGGTTTTTTCTGAAATCCATCTAGTGTTTTGAGCAATGAATTTCTGTAACCTGCATGCATAGAGAACTCGTTACTGGCATCAGAAGTTTATAGAGCTTATGTGCAAATGTGCATAGAGTTCAATTGGGATTGGACGAATACGAACATTAATTGTAACATACTTAACACATTGACAACCTAATTTCCACCATTACAGCGAGTTACAGGGACTGGCGAGAGATTAGATGTTATCCCACTGTAACTACCAGCTAATTTACATAATCGAACATGTGGATTTGTGCGCATATTATGACTGTGTGAGCAATCAGATATAGCTAATATAAGTACCATGGAGCACTTTTAGTTGGTCGGGATCACACTTCAAAATATTTAGCCTGCACCTGAGCCAACTGCGATGGGGGTCCGACGATTTAGGCACCAAAATGTTTGCTATCTGGAAGAAAATATAAAACATGCATATATCGAATGTTAAAAACGTTGAACAAGGAAGAGAATGGTCTTTATATAACCAAATTACCTGCCAAAAATCATATGCTGGTTGAACAAGGAAGAGAGGGGTCTTTATATTTCCTATAAATTCTTGAGGAAAGAAACACTGCCACCAGAAATGTAAGGCATTCAGAATTGAGTGATGAAGGTCTTTATTTTAAGGAAATAAAGAGAATTTAAAGAAACACTGATCAACCAAAAATTTAAAGCAGAAGCAAATGAACCTTTGAAGGCTCGCCAGGTCTGGCAACACATTCACCGTTCAAACTTTTTGCAACCCCCTGCAATCAGGCCAGGTGAGGACAAGTTATTCCACAGTTTTCACTATATTTTAAAATTTTCTGTTCATCAGACTCATACCATTTGAAAGATAGATGATTTGGGGGGATAATTACAATGGCAAATAAAATGTGTGTAATGCTTGCTGAATGCCCACAACAATGCAAATCTCAGTTAGCCTTTCTAAGGGATTATCTGTTTTTATAAGCGCTGAAGCAAACTTCATCTATCAGATAGTTGAAAAATGCTTAAGGTTTTCATGAAGCAAAGTTGTGAAATCCAATATTGTTCGAGTCTAGCTCTTACTATTACTTGAGACTTCTCAATCTGATTATTAGACTAGTGAACAAGTAGTATTGTAAGTGAAAGAGAGATCCCTAATGCAAGAAACTGTCACAAAATATCCGGAAACAGTCGGTCATCAAAAGAATCATACAAAACAATTAAATTTGGAAAATACAATCAATAGGGTATGAAGTTTTGGAATAACCTGGAGACTAACAACATCATGATAAAAGGATTCTATGCTGTGGTTTCCAGCAATATCTTTCCTGTGGAAGAACAAACCACATGTCAATTTCAATTTTGAACATGACACACAAGACAATGAATATAAACAGAAAAGCCTCATACCAAACTAAGTATTTTTGTATAGATGCTAATCAGCTAAAATGACTTATTTAGTCAACAGGCAAGCAATCAACCATCTGTTTAGAAGCTAAGTGCTTACTGCCTCACCGTGAACACTCACTTAACTGACAACAAGCCAGCTATTTCCAGTATAGTTGTTTAAGACACTTCTATTTGGGACAAAAGGGAAACTCTATTCACCCTCCTTAAATGTTCAACCTGATACTTGGTAGCAAGATTTGCATGCTAAAAAATGAATCCTGGTTTGTTTCATCAATTAAAAATGCCAATTTTCAATCTTTAGGTTTCCATATTTAACAAACCCCTTACAAAATATTAATAAAACTTGAATTAAAACCAAACACATGGACTGCAACGTCCATTTCTCTTATCCAGCAAGTATAAACACTGGGAGCCGTTCTTTATTCAGGATATAATACTTAACTTAATGATTAGCAAATGATGTTCTTCAAATATATATCCTGCAAAATAGGTCATGAAAGCAACATAAAGAGCCACTGACATGTATCAGAAGTAACTTGCATCCATATCTAAGATAAGTTAAGCAGAGATCTGCAGAAAGAAAGTCAACGGGAAAATAACACAACAAAGTAGTATTAGTCAAAGAGGTGATTAGAGAAAGTGAAGCACATACTCATTAAGGAAAAACCCTGCATCCGCCAGACACTTCACGTCTGCATATTCTGGAAGAAGATTCCGAAAGGCATCACAGTGTATAAGAATGGCCAAACCACCAGCAGAGCATCCCGTGAGAAGGGCCTGTGAAGTTGGCATAACCAATCGTAAGAACCTAATATTTACAATAAAAATTGTTTCTGACCACAATCATGAACAATTGAACATAATTTTTCGGCTACAAGCGGAAAGAGACATGGAGAGAAAAATTAAGTTAGCAACCTCTCTAGCTTTAGACATTCCTATTGTCAATAGCTCATCCATAAGTGTGTCCCAGATAAGCTGACCTCTGAAGAAAAGCTCTGTTCCATTCTGGTACATAAACGAACAGAGACGTTATTTTACACTGCTGCAATCATATTGTTTTATGCTTCCTAAACCAAATAACTCTAAACCATCATCGTGGGATAACTTACTTTGAACTCATTATCAGGATTACTGGAAAATGATGATCCATCACAGTACCTTACTTTCACCTTGTTCCAGTTGAAAAAATCTGAAAGATGGCCAAATCATGAAACAAAGCAAGAAGTAAACAGAAACAAATCAGTGGCGATCATTCAGCCATATATTTTTCGAAGCACTATAGACAATTATATTGAACTCAACCATTAAAAGAGCATTACGCAATGCAAAACTCACTAAAAGTTACGCAAAACATATCCAATAAACAGAGCAACAGCATTGGCAATATACATTACGATAGTACACGATTAACAGTATACCAGGATTCTGAAGTTGATCATGGCTCAGGATTCCCATAAACTGATCTTGTTTGGCCATGTAGGTTGATGAACCTAGTTTTGTCATCTTCCGAGCCGAACACGATGATATGTTGCTACACCATCCTCCACCCTACATAGAAACGCAAGATTCAGACGAGATATGACTTATGATCACCAGTTAAATGATTTCTAATACGATCAGTGGCATTTTTCAATACATATACACACAATTTCCACAGCAAAATCATTCATACACAATTACAGCAAGCGAAACAGTAGCTATTGAACCTCAACATGAATTAGCCAGCTGTCAGAGCCAGATCCAAATCCCCTCCTCAGATGATAACCAGGCAAAGTCCCATCCAAACAAACTGCAATTCATTCCACGCCAAATCAAACACGCATACTCACATAATTACATTGTATACGCAACACTAAAACCTAAAACTCCGACTCGACTCCACTCCACTCGCATTGCAGAAAAAGTCAAACGTGAAATTGAAATTGGAAGCTTACACGCAGAGTTTCGCCGCGCTTTTGATAGAACCGTGAAAGGCACCCAATCCGAAGCTACCGCCGCATCTATCACGCCTTCACCGCCAAATGTGCGCGAGATTTTCGGGAAAGGGGAGAGGACGACGAGGAAAAAGACGGTTGCAGCTGCGGCGGCGGCAATTGTCAGCTCACGCTTCGATAATTGGCGCCACCACCGCCACGAGACGTCGGCGGCGAAGCGAGGAAGGCGGTGCTGATTTGCCGGCATTGGAAGCGCGGAAGCAGATGATCTCGATTCACGCTGATGGAGGTTGTACCTTGAGGTACCACGAGGGAGCTCGTGGACTGCATTTTGTATTGTATGAAAAGGGTGAAAAGAAGACTATTTTTTTCAGTTTTATATTATTTGATGGTATTTATTGGATTATTTTAAAAAATAAGATAAGTTAGTTAAAATAACAAACGTTGCACGTTTTTCATTACTATATTTGAAGGTTTCAAACTATTTGCAGTTAGAGGGCCCCACACCGGGGACTTTTTTGAATTTATAGTTGTGAAAATCTTCTTTTGCGAAAGTTTTTTTTTTTTCAGAAATTCTTTTTGAAAGTTAGTTATAATGGAAATCAATACTATAATGAACTTTAATTATATTTTTATTTTTTTATCTTTTATAGTAATGTTTGAAAGAAAATGACGATGAAATTTTTACATCTTGAAAGATGAGGAAAAAGAAAAAAAAAGGAGCTAAAAATATAAACATAACGATAATGAAATGAGCTAAGAAAATAATACTCGAATAGAAGACAAATTGATTATTGATGAACAAAATTACAAGAATGAGCCAAAAAATTAATGAGGAAAACAATTATAAACAAAACAAAACAACAAAACAACTACCACAACCCTATGATAGCTGAGCTTCAAAGAAACAAAAACAACAAATGAAATGAAAAAATTGCATATCTCAAAAATGAAATTGAACAAAAATAAATTGGGGGAAGCATTTCCTTCCCACGAATCGATCGACGACGACGACGACCTCGCGATCAGAAGCATTTCCTGTGCACGATCGAGGGGCCGGACTCGTCGTACTCAGCCTTTGCTATCCACATCTGCACAAAATAAACGAACGATTCATCAATACATGTAACGTTGTAACGTGTGATATGTGACATGTAACGTTGTAACGTGTGATATGCAACGTGCCTGCTGGAAGGTGCTGAGGGAGGCGAGGATCGAGCCTCCGATCCAGACACTGTACTTCCTCTCGGGCGGGGCCACGACCTTGATCTTCATGCTGCTCGGGGCCAGGGCGCTGATCTCCTTGCTCATCCGGTCAGCGATGCCGGGGAACATGGTGGTGCCACCGCTGAGCACCACGTTGCCGTAGAGATCCTTCCTGATGTCGACGTCGCACTTCATGATCGAGTTGTAGGTGGTCTCGTGCACGCCAGCGGCTTCCATACCGATCATGGCAGGCTGGAAGAGGACCTCGGGGCAACGGAAACGCTCATTCCCGATGGTGATCACCTGCCCATCGGGCAGCTCGTAGTTCTTCTCAATGTCGGAGCTCGTCTTGGCCGTCTCCATCTCCTGCTCGAAGTCGAGGGCGATGTAGGTCAGCTTCTCCTTCATGTCCCTCACGATTTCCTTCTCGGCCGAGGTGGTGAAGCTGTAGCCACGCTCGGTGAGGATCTTGGCGAAGAACTCGGTCAGGTCGCGCCCAGCAAGGTCGAGACGGAGAATAGCGTGGGGGAGAGAGTATCCCTCATAGATAGGCACAGTGTGGCTCACACCATCACCAGAGTCCATCACAATACCTAAAGCAAAACAAAGCACCACATCAATCAAGAAACGCGACGAATTCATCGTATATTGCACGAAGGCAACGAGATAATCCCCTTACCGGTCGTGCGACCACTGGCGTACAGAGACAGGACAGCCTGAATAGCAACATACATGGCAGGGGAATTGAAGGTCTCAAACATGATCTGAGTCATCTTCTCTCGATTCGCCTTGGGGTTGAGGGGGGCCTCCGTGAGGAGGATCGGGTGCTCCTCAGGGGCAACACGGAGCTCGTTGTAGAACGTGTGATGCCAAATCTTCTCCATGTCGTCCCAATTGTTGACGATACCATGCTCAATCGGGTACTTGAGAGACAGGATACCTCTCTTCGACTGAGCCTCGTCCCCGACATAGGCATCCTTCTGCCCCATGCCAACCATCACACCAGTGTGACGGGGGCGACCGATGATGCTAGGGAACACGGCCCTCGGAGCATCATCTCCAGCAAATCCAGCCTAATACATCACAATAGGCAGAAAATTTACACAGTGAGACAGAAAATTAGATCAAAACACAATGATATTCAATTATTCATTGAAATAGCTATGTATTACCTTGACCATTCCAGTTCCATTGTCACAGACAAGGGGTTGGATATCATCACCTTCTGCCATTTTTTATCTGATCCACCAACAGAATACAAAAGCTTCGTGATTACTTTTGAAGAAAATTCATGACAGAGAAGGAAATAAAATAAAACAACATAGATTAAAATTCATGATGCCTTCTGCCATTCACATTAGATTGGATCATGCTCGATTCCAGATTTGCTTTTTCCTCAATTTTGATTAAATTTTAACCAATAGCTCACATCGAAACGCTACCGAAATGCAACATAATTTGTCGAATATATAAAACATATTCACATTTAATCCAAAGAAATCTCTCGAACTTTCAGATTTCATCAAATGACCAACAATGCAGCTGGATTCCTCAACCAAATATCTCATATCCTTCAAATTTCAAAATACAGAGCATTATGCATAACATGAAGCTACCAAAACGACAAATATCAAAGGAAGATTAGAGAAAAACAAATAATAATCAAAATCGAGAGATCTCATCCATGCAAAAAAAAAAAAAATCGACGAAGAAAATTTTCATCTCATAGCAGAAATGCAGCGATTACCAGAAATCAATCGACGAAGAAAATTTCAAATTGATCTCACCAGAAAAACAACGCGAGATCAAATTTCTACGTAATGTATTAAAAAAAAGGAAGAATCAAAACAATCGGAATAAAAAAATCCGATCACCTTTGATTCGAAGGATTTCGCGCGTTTGCGAGGGAAAACAGAGCCTTCTTCCAACAGCTGAAGCGCGGATCACGTGTTTCACAAAAAATACGTAAATTAGAAAAAGGAAAGCGAAGGAGAGAAAATGAGATGCAAATGCAAATGCAAGTGAAATGAGATGAAAATTTCGCCTATAAATGCAACTCCAAACTCGCTTTATCTGCTCCGATTGACTCGTGCATTAGTGTACAGGATGTTTGTAAGGGGGAATTTCATATTGACCCCTCGCATCTCTGTTCTATATTTGTCATATTATTTACCATCAAGCCCTCCAACTATATGGTTATAGCAAATTCAGCCCTCAGATTTGGGGGCGTGCATTTTCTGACCGTAGAATAGAGATAATCTCGCGCTATTTTTATTCGTTCCAATATTAGTAATATATTTATATAATAGTCAACTTTCTCTTTTTTAAAAAAACAAAAAAAAAAAACAAAGATTGGAGACTAACTTTAATGTTGATCCCTCTAATTAATTAATTAATGATTGTGAATCCTATGTGAAACTTATTAATGTTTAATTGTCCCCCACTACCAAGTCATGTCACATTTTTGTTATAATGTACACAAGTTCTAAGTATTTTAAGTAAATTTTTGGGAGTTTAATTTTAGTTCGGTTCGAGGGCGGCCCTAATTTCGGGCTAGACCGAGTCACTGACTGCCTAACAATAGGTTCGATCAATTTTCGGTTTAAATTAGTTCGTTCGATTTGTGGATTGGATTGGACCAATCCGATTGATTTAATTTTTGTGTCGGGTTGCACTGTAAAAGACTAGGTCCGATCGACGTCGGCCCGACTTGGCTCTAAATTTCTCTCTGGCCCGGTGGCCTCGGATCTGAGTTGGGTTGATACCTTTGATAATTATATTTGTGAGAAATTTCTTAACCTTATATTAATAAACAAAATAAAGTAGTATCCGACTATGTGAGTATGTGGTACATAATTTTCAGGTATTTAACGTGACTGTACATGTCATATTTCAGTAAGCCACGCAAAAGAATTAGCAGATAGAAGATTGGGTATCAAATTTAATTAAAAATGGTTCCAATTCATATAAATATACATAAAAGGAAAAAGAAAAAAGAAAAAAAAAAAGAGAGAGAGGATATGTATGATGAAGTTAGTTTACACACGAATCATGTGAAATGGGTAAATATACAGTCGTAGTATTTTTATTTTGGGCAAATATTAAATTAAATCCTATACTATGTGACTAGTATTAAAAATATCCTGAACTTTCAGTAATATTAATAAAAGACCTAAACTATTGATAGTGTACTAAAAATATCCTTCTTATTATTTTTTATTTATAAAAATATGACTAGGATGCCACATGGCAAAAATGGCTATTAAAACAAAATTATTAAAATAAATAT
>JAYJMF010303816.1:0-32425 GCA_036873715.1 Salvia sclarea
CATTGTTCGAATCCACATATTTCATCAAAGTTTAAATCCACAAATAACGAAGTTCAAATCGACATATTTCATCAAAACTCAAAATCCATATTTTAATGGGTAGCGTGTAATCACGGGTATTTAGCGGGTAATTCGCGGGTATTTTCGCGGATACTTTTCGCGGGTATATGGGTTTCACGGGTATGGATAGTAACTATCCATACCCATACCCACGAACTAAATGGATAATAAATTTTACCCACGAAACTATCCATGGATATCAAATGCCTCTCAAACCCGCACCTATTAGGATCGGATACCCGCAGGTATCGGGTGCCCACGGGTAAATTGTCATCCCTAAAAGAGAGACATACAATGGAGAAAAAGAAATATGGAGTACTAGTATATTTTAAAAGAATTTTAATGTAAAAAATGGTAGGGCCGCCACATCCAAGCGACTATCGTTTATTAAATAATTAAATTTACCTGCCTGAGTCCGAAAAACGATCTACAGCTAAATTTCATCCAAACACACCAGATAACGAACTCAACCTCCTAACATTTGATCACACAATAAACCATGTAGCTTTCCTGCTTACCATTTCCCTCTTTCCATGGCATCTCTGCCACCAGTTCTGGTCGGCAACACTGTCAAGCTCGACGCTGAATTTAAGAAACTCTCCGCTCCTTCTCTTCCTTTCGAAAAGGTATCCAATTCCACTTTTATTCAACTCCAATTCGATCAATTGACGGATAATATTGTGTTTAATTCTCATTTTTATGGATTTTATGTGTTGCAGAAAAATTACAGCACGAGAGACCCATCGCTCAGTTTGGAGTTGAAAGAAGCAGTTTCGTCGGCGGGTGAAGGTAACAGAAAACTCGAGCCGTCTTATTATTTCCCGATTTTGCAAGAATGTATGCTGCAGAGTTCAGTTTCAGGAGTCGAATCGATTCATTGCCAAATTATCAAAAACGGCTTTGTTGAGGATCTCTTTCTCATGACGTTTCTGGTCAATGTGTATGGGAAATGTGGGAAGATGAGTAGTGCGCGGAAGGTGTTCGACAATATGCCGAGGAGAAACGCTGTCGCTTGGACTTCTTTGATGTCCGGTTACACTTACAACTCACGGCCTGAATTAGCAATCAGTATTTTCAATGAGATGCTGGAAGCAGGAACATATCCCACAAATTATACATTGGGAGTCGTACTGAATGCTTGCACTTCATTGTGTGATGTTAATCTTGCAAAACAGATTCATGGATACATTGTGAAGTACAATCTCGAGCACGATTCGAGCATTGGGAATGCACTATGTAGCTTGTATTCCAAATGCCGTAACCTGGGATTGGCGATAAAGGCGTTTGAGAGGATCGAGGAGAAGGATGTGATATCATGGACTGCTGTGGTATCTGCGTGTGGAGATAATGGGAACTCCTCGAAGGGATTGGATATGTTTGTGAAGATGCTGGCTGTGGGCGTTGAGCCAAATGAGATCACCTTGACTAGTGTGTTGAGCCTGTGTTGCACGATGCAGGCTCTGGACGCAGGGTCTCAGGTTCATTCTTTGATCATAAAACTTGGTTATGGCTCGGATTTGCCCTTGACGAATTCAATCATGTATTTGTATTTGAAAAGCGGGTGCATCACTGAGGCGAAGAAGCTGTTTGTTGGTATGAGCTCTGTCAACTTAGTTACATGGAACGCTATGATTGCAGGCTATGCAGAAATGATAAGCCTTGCAGAGGATGCTCTCTCGGCTTACTTATGTGGAATCGAGGCACTTCAAGTATTCCAGAAAATGAACAGATCAGGGCTGAAACCCGATTTGTATACCTTCTCGAGTTTATTCAGTGTGTGCAGTAGTTTAGTGGCTATGGAGCAGGGGGAGCAAGTTCATGCTCAAACAATAAAAACGGGGTTTTTGTCTGATGTGATTGTGGCGACTGCCCTAGTTAACATGTACAACAAATGTGGAAGCATCAATCGTGCCAGCAAAGCTTTTCTAGAAATGCCTACAAGAACCCTAATTTCGTGGACTTCCATGATAACTGCGTTTGCACAGCACGGGCGCTCAGAGCAGGCCCTGCAGGTGTTCGAGGATATGAGACGTGTGGGAGTGAAGCCAAACAAGATAACGTTCGTTGGCGTGCTCTCAGCCTGCAGTCAAGCAGGAATGGTCGACCAAGCATTTGCATACTATGAGATGATGAAAAACGAGTACAGAATCAGCCCTGTGATGGACCACTACGCGTGCCTGATAGATATGTTTGTGAGATTAGATCGGATGGATGAAGCTTTCAACTTCATCAAGAAGGCGAAATTGACCCCAAATGAATTCATATGGTCAATCTTGATTGCTGGCTGTCGGAGTCAAGGGAAACTCGAGCTAGCCTTCCTTGCTGCAGAGCAACTGCTTGAACTCGAGCCCAAAGACTCTGAGACGTATCTCTTACTGCAGAATATGTATGTGTCCGCAGGGAGATGGAAGGAACTGTCGAGGGTGAGGAAGATGATGAGGGATGCAAAGGTCGATAAAACAGTGGACTGGAGCTGGATCAGCATCCGAAACAAGGTCCACTCGTTCAAGTTCAGCAGCAAGAAACATCATCAAGACGCAGTTACTGAGCTTCTTGATGACTTGATTGATAGAGCGGAGGCTATTGGATATAAGGCCGAGACGAACTTGGAGATAGACGACGAGGAAAAGGAGGAAGCGACGACCTCAGCTGCTCATCACAGTGAGAAGATGGCAGTCGCCTTTGGATTGCTCAACACATCGGGTGAGGTACAAATCCGAGTCACCAAGAATATTGGCATGTGTAGGGACTGCCATACTTTTATTAAACTCGTCTCTTTATTGACTTCGAGAACTATAATTATTCGAGATAGTAAGAGGCTGCACAAATTTCGGAATGGAGAGTGTTCTTGTAAGGATTTTGGGGGTCTTGTTTGATGAAGTTCCACATATTGAAGATTTTTTTTTTTAATTCAATGTTTAGTTAGTTTTTCATGTTGGATTTGGCTGTTTGTTTGGATGGTTGTTAGTTGCAGTTGCTAGGATTTGTGTGACTGAGAGTTTCTTTGTTTGTTTCCTATAAATATAAAGGTTAATTGCTTGTAAATACTCAAATAATGGTCAAAATTTTGATTTTTAATGGAATTTTTAAAATTTGGTCCGGATCTAAAATTGATTGGCCAAGTTAATAACTCAAGTATTTGGAGTTTGATTAGCAATTCGAAACTACAGTTGAAATCTCTTAATATAGAATGTCATGTGGAAATAAGTTGCACTATTATATGTTGGAGTAAGGCGGGTTACGTTCGATTTCAGAGGTCGAAAAATGAACGTAGAACATTTTTCATACAATAATAATAGTTTGAGGTCTAAAGAAATATTCAAATAATTTGAGACATTTTTTATAAAGTGAGTATAATTTGGAGTTTAAATTGATATTTATCATTAAATTAAAAAAAATACTTCCATAATTTTTAATTTAATATGTATACTATATATTTATTTAAAAAAGATTTACGAAAAAATGATTTTAGGTCAAAATGAATAAAAAAACTCAAGTAAAACTTTCACCCAACTTTTCGAAGTTTTATTATCACGGACTTTTTTTTAGCAAAAAAATACACGAATTTGAGATTTTTCTAATTTTGCACACGTAATTAGATTTCCCTCGAATTGAAGATGATGTGGCAATTAAAACGATGTCGTTTCAAGAGAGGAGGAGTGGAGAGGACAAATGTAATTTCATTTTAATTTTAATTTTTTAAAAAGTAATTATGTCATGAAAACGACGTCGTTTTGATTATCGCGTCAATTGCAATTTTGCCATGTCAACTTCAATTTGGGGAAAATATAATTAAATGTGCAAATTATAAAATTCTTAAATTCATGTATTTTTCGGCTAAAAAATTAGTCGTGCACAATTTTAGATAAATGTCAAAGTACATGTATTTAACGATAATTAACCCTTTTTATAGTGATAAAGTTTTAAATTCCACATAGTTCCAGCGTATTAATAAAATATGGAAATGAAAAGAAAATAATAAAATTAAGCTAAAGAGAAATCCAAAAAGAAGAGGAAAAAAGAGGAACAAGAAGAAACCGCTCACTGAGTCTCACCTCTGACTGTGAGTGTCTGTGTGTGAGTAACAGAGGAAGCGTTTCAACTTAAATCTGACCAACATTTTCTACGCCGAGTGATTTCGCTGAGAAATCATGGTGAAATCCGTAATCGGAGATGAAAATCAACTCAAATTGGTCGAGGATCGCCTCGCTCGCTCCGCCGCCCCGTCTCAGGTCTCCCATCTTTTGATTTTATGCCAACAATATCATCAATATACCTCTTACCTATTACTGAATTGAAGCTCGATTACTTTCCTCTATAGATTCATTAAAACATTCGTGTTTCCATTTAATTTTCCAGATTGGGCTTGTGATTGGGAAACTAAATTCGAAGCTGGACAGAGGATTCGTGTATGATTTGGTGCCGACGCCGCCTAATGATGCTGGAGAGCAGCCATGTTCTGTTATTGACGGCGCTGGAGATAGCAGCAAAAGCAAGAAGAAGGGTTCGTCCAAACCCAAGTCTCAGTCCGAGTCTTCAGCTCTCTTTATTGATCACGATTGGGTTTCCGAGCACGCGCGCCAGGTCCCAATTTGTTATTTGAAACCATAAACTTGATTAATCTTTCTGCTTCCCAAGTTTGTCTGTGTCAGTGTTATTGAAATTATTAATTCCGTTTTGTATTTATGAAGTTAGCACTAATGAATTTAAGTTAGAATTTGACTATGCGTCATAATTGGAGATCTCTGTCGGTGTATGATTAATTGACTTTGGACTAGTTCTGCTACTGAACTTAGTAATGGTTTATCTGAAACTGCTCGGACGGACAGGAATCGGGGGAGTTGGATTATGTTCTGTTGTATTGATACTCTCTGCTTGGCTGATACTCACTGCTTGGAGTCTACATACAAATAAGGTTCACTTATAACTTATACGGCAAAGGTTCTATATTATCTTGGAGTAAAACTACATGGTGGTTTGCGACCTTGGAATCAAATCCATGAGTATCAAATTCAGATGATGGATCTTATTCTATGAGAGGAGTATAAGTGTACAGGAGATATATGAGAGCTTACACCAATTGAAGCATGCATTATCACACTGATTCCCCAGGAATACTTGTTTAGTTGTTTCTGAGGAAAGAACAGGCCCTCACTGTTTTTTTCTCTGAACTTTTGGTCTAAGAAACTTTGCTTAATTCTGCATCTATGTCTCATATCTTTCGCGATAGTAATCACATGGAGAAATGAACTTGTAGAAGTTATGACGTCTCAGTATTATCATGATTTAAGACTCTAATCTGGTCTGGTCTTGTTTGGATTCTGCTCATTGCTTCTCTCCTTGAAAGAAGGAAGCTGCAGCTCTCTGACTTGTTTGCAATGATTCTTCTACTTCAGACTGTCCTTAAATACGTGTAGTTGTAGAAGAAAGAAAAATAACATGCCTGACAATAAGTATTGACAGCCTCATCAAAGATACCTTTTCCTCACTGCAGCTCAACAGTACCTGGTGCAGGTCATATGGCCCATGGTACATATCAGTCACTGCTAGCTGTAAATTATGTATTTAAGTTATATATCACCAGGAGTGGGATTTTAGAAGAATTTTGGAAGAGATTAGATGTAGGTTTTGGAGTTGGTGTGCGGTGAATGGTTTCCCGACGCTTGGCGGCACTTTTACGCGAATGGTCCTCTTGTCATTTATGTAACTTGTGGACTAACTTGTAAGCTCCTTTTTCCGATAGCACGTCTTGTAGTATCACTTGTTTTTTGAATAAAATCTTTCTTTGCTCGATCAAAAAAAAAAATATCACCAGGGTTCCACAATGACAATCATATGTCATCAATCAAACTGCTTACGAGGATGTGTAATGTGAATGCGTTTGTGTGAGTGAGATAGAGAGATAGACCGGCCAATAAGACTTCTGTGTATGAAATCTATGAAGTACATTAGAAATTTATGATGTACATATTCGACTGATTCTTTAATGTGCCTCACTGCCCCACCAGAACTTTTTTTGCTTCTCGCAAATTCTTTGTTTCTTTATGTGATGTCTCTTTCTTATTAACTTCTAAGTTCTAACTAAGTTGGCAGTGCCATATTAACTATCTGAAAGTACACTCTTTTTGCATGTGTAGCATGAATTCCTTCATGCTTCAGTATTGCTTTAGTTTGACTTCCATTTACTTCCTCATGCAGTTTTCTTTCACTTTTAGGTCTCAAGAATGCTATTGGGTGGCATGAAGGTGGTAGGCATCTACATATGGGTCAATGAAAGCTTGTTCAAGAACTCAACAGTCACATTATGCCAGGTCTTTCCTCATCTTTTATTTGATATTTTAAGCATAGTGAATCTCCTGTATTATTATCTGTCTGTATGGTTGTTTGTATTACACGTGACTAATCATGATCATGAGTTTGCCTTATCTCATTTTCTGGTTTGGGATATGAATATGTTTCATAGTTATGATTTTGCACCTTTTTCTGGTCAAACAATTTTCTAAATTTTAATTAGTAGCCTTTCCTTTGACTTTAATGGGGTGGAATTGGGGGATCATAGACCATGATATATGCAAAAAATATAGAGCATGTTGTCCATCAGGATATGGGTGAGGTAATAAATACTAATATGGAGGCACTTTGTTGGAAGTAAGGGCTTGGACAACTTATTTCATCTTCTATATATACAAAATTGGGTATATCTGCAATTCATTGATGTTTTCTACAGACTGTAATAGGAGTTGCACAAGCAGCCTCTACGATGATGGATGATTTAAATGAGAGACTGCTTCTTCATATTAGTTACAGCCCCCTGAGGTACTCTCATTAGCACTCTCTCTCTCTCTCTCTGATCTGGACCTCAATACATAATATTATCTGACACTTAAAACTTCAGGTGGACATGCCGAAATTGTTCATTGGCAGCAAATATTACCTCAAGCAGTCTTTGGCCTTCTGATTTTAAAACAGGAAAAATATCGAGTTCCCTCCAAACATTCAGATGCATGTACAATTTTGATTTAAGGTGATCTCTTGTTGCTTCACTGTTTTCTGAACCTGACGTATTTGGCTTTCTGAATTACTCTTATCATTCTCTCTTTTTAGAGTCAGTGAGCCTCTTTCTCATATTAAAGCATAGTGGAAGATGAAGTCACGGACTTTTTTGAGTCTTATCTTATCTGGCTAAATGTGTGGTTTTGTCATTTGTGGAGCAGTAGGAAATTGCTAACATACTATCATTACTTCATATCTTTTATTTAGCTTTTCCACCTAGTGCTTGTTATGTTCAGAATGCAAATGCGATTCAATATTTAAAGCACACTCATATACAGACACTTGTTGATTTGACGGCACTATTACCTGTACCAGCCTTAGTTGCATGAGATTATAGCATCCATGAGTATTTCCCCAACACTTGTACAATGACATGCAATCAGTGTTCTGAACCATAAGGTTCCCTAATGTATCTGGTATTATCCTCTGTAGTTCAAACAGCACCCTGTTGGTATATTTTTTATTTTGACTAATCTAGTTCTGAAGAGTTGTTGTCATCAGGCTTAACATATTTTTGGGGAATTTGTACAGGAGTTGATAGAAAAGGAAATTGATATAGTGAAAATAATAAGAATCGAAAAGAATCAAACTCTGAGTGTTGCTGTAATCTGAACTCTAGTTGCAGTATGTCAGTAGCTTCTAGGATCGTATATATTTAGTGTTACATTTGGAAACTGGTTTCTATCTCTGTTGTGTCTCCTATTAAAAAAAGAGTTGGTTCAAAATTCTGCTTCCTTGTCACATAACATGTTCTCTGAAAGATTGAAGTAAGTTTGCCTATTGGGTGAATGTAGTTACTGCCACCATGCTTAATATTTTGGATTATCTATTATTTACCTGTCTTCAACTTGTTCCTCTTAGGTTGCCTATACCTTGTGACGATGGATCAGACATTAAAATATTTTCTGATGCCCTTCGTAATGAAATAATGGTTTGCGCAAAGGAACTTAAAGGTGTGAAGGCTTTGATTGATGGAAAATTGGTAAGACCACTGAAACTTGTCAGTTTACATAGTGTTACAGATAGCTGCAATCTTGTGATGTAACACCAGCTATAAATTTGATGTGAAGTTCTTAAGAAATTGAGCATGGTAGTTTCATATTCAGTGTCTTGTTGGACCAAGTGTAGATGGCTAGAGACAATTTGTGAAGTGTGGTGGGGAAAGTTTTAGCCAATTCTTGATTTGAAGATTCTCGGTAAGATGTAGAAATCTGTTAAATCATGAAAAATACATTCATGGTTGCTACAGTATTTTTTAAGTGTCTTCTATCTCTCTCTCTCTCTCTCTCTCTCTCTCTCTCTCTCCAGTATTTCGATTGAACAACTAGTATTAATGGAATGGGCAATTGTACTGTTATGTAGTATATTTTTGTCATCCTTTGGGTTGTTCAATATTTTTAATTTGCCATTAAAATGTGTGTGCTTTTTTATAATGTTTGGAAATAACACTCTATCCAAAATATAGATGTCATAATTCTTTCTTTCCTGCTTTTGTTCTTACCTAGGTGGCTGGTGATGATCTAAGTTTATCAGATGATTTTCATGAAGTTGAATTTCTTCTCCCCTTTATGCAAGATAAATACTTAGAAGGTGTGATTTAGCTCTCTTGCTATGTGTTGAATTCTGCATTTCTTTTCATAATAATTTTCCTTGTCAATAAATTTTATTTTCCTGTGAAGCTTGTAGCCAAAAAGAGGTTCTTGGTGTTCTTCTACTTAGAGGCTCTGTGTGTTCTCTATCATACTTGAACTCAAAGGAGCCTGTTTCACAAGCTTTGGTTGATATAAAGGTGACACTTCAGGAAAGATATGTCTGCTTAGACCACATTATAATTTTTGTGCATGTATAACTTTTGTGCGCTAAGCGTTACAAATTTCTGTAGCTCATTCACAAAAAAGGGTTTATGTCTAGCTGCTCTTTGTTGACTTGTTTTTTTCATGTCTCTTCAGTCTTTTTATCTTCTATCTTCTTATGATTAGGACGACATCATAAGGAGCTTGCAAAGTAGACTAGATATAATGTGTGATGAGGCTGAAAGAGACATAGAATCAGTGACTGGTGGTGATCAAGGAACAAACAGCCTATCATATGAGGAACCCATCGCAAACTTTGACCTCCAAGCTCAAAGGTATTATCAATTCAACCTCATTAAAGAGGTTTTCTCTTGTTTTTTCCCTCCCATGGATGAAGCCATTTCTTATTAGAAGCTTCATTTCACGATTCACACTTTCATTAAATTGACTCACCATGAAGCAATTGAAAAATTGTAAAGAAACCTGACTTTATTGTCTCTGTTTTGGGTGTTCAGTTTTAGACTAAATAATTGAAACTTCGCACTGTGATGAAGTCAACTTTCCCTTCTTATTTGGCTGAGGCCAACAAGTACTTTTTGAAGTCACCGTTCTTCATCAAGTGTCTATTTTGTAAAATAACATAAGTTAAACTATTAGTGTATGAGAAACCTTATTAAATAACAAAATATCAAACAATGTAATTATTGTGGAGATGAAAGTATTTGACAGCAGTGTCTGTGGAGATGCATTTATTTACTGTTCTGTCCTTTGGGAAAGTTTGCCTTGTATCTTGTGGCAACAAAAATTTGGATTCCTTCAACTGACAGGAACTTTTGGATTATCTTTCTGGCAGAAAACAGTGCAAGCTATCATTTCCTCGAAGAGTGTTTGTTCCATGGCTGGAGGGCGCATACATATGTGATTATATTCAGTCAAAGGAGACATTGGAGGTATGCTACTCATCTCGTGCATATATAATGAGATCTGTTGCTCGGCTTACATAAGCTGATGACAGTGAGCACACTCATTCATCATCCAGGCTTCGATGGCAAAATTACACTGTATAAAGCCAAAGGCAGTGATATACTTCAAACTCTCTAGTTATTTTAATACTTCTTTATCTTAGTTTATCTTTTGGTTTATCGTTCAGCTTGTAAAGAACAGCATTTTGTTTTACATTTCTCACCTCATTCCCTGAGAGAATAGTGTTGAGTTTTAATTTATTTATTATACTTTTCAGGTACTCAAAGACCATTGTGTGGAGTTGATGTCAGTAGAATTTCCAACAGACTCTTCGGAAATTCTGGAGCCTGAATCGGAAGCCCCTGCTGTAATAGCTTCAACTGCCAAAACCTTTTGGAGCGTCGCAACTGACCATTCGTCAGCAGCCAACCGGGATACTTCAGTTTCAAAGGCGAGGAAAACGGGAAACGGAAGGCCTGCCAGTTCAGCTGACTTCATTGTATTGTTTGCTATTTTAGTTCTGCTAATTGCGATGATGGTATTTAATTTCATGGGGAAGATGTAGTTTATTCACAGGATCAAACTTTGGGTAGTGAAGTGTGAAAGGAGACTAGTATTATAGTATCATGTTTACATTCTTCTGTCGGATGAAACGTTTTTGGGGAATTTCAGAGAAAATGTTTTTCATAGCTCAACAGTTTTCTCGGTTAGCAATTTAAAGCTCGCTGTATTTTCAATCA
The DNA here is from genome assembly GCA_036873715.1 of Salvia sclarea. Classification (NCBI taxonomy): domain Eukaryota; kingdom Viridiplantae; phylum Streptophyta; class Magnoliopsida; order Lamiales; family Lamiaceae; genus Salvia; species Salvia sclarea. Next base: position 10,610 of record JAYJMF010303816.1, read on the forward strand.
TTTTTATTACTTCATTTTGGCCACCTTGGATTTTCGCAGGGGTTAACATATGGTCTGTGAGGTCGAAAACTGACCAAATCAAAGAAACAAAGCCTATTCAGAGAAGTTTCCAAACGGACGGACCGGACCTACCGTGGCTAATAAGACTACCATTTATCATTTATCAGCCAACTAACTTTTTAAATATTAATTAATTAGTTTTTAAATATTATTAGTTTGACTGCCATAATAATATTTTATATAATTATTGTGTATTAACTTTTAAGCATAAAAATTACATATAATAATAGAAATAAAATAAAATAAAATAAATTGAGCAATAAATAGAAAATACACCAATACCAATAAATCGCAAACTTATGTCAACAATAACAAAATATGAAATGACAAACAAACTGATTGTACTTCGATTTCGACCTTTGGGATTCTCGGTGCTAATTCGGTTACAATCCCAGACAAATTAATTTGTAAAATTGGAATAGAAGTTGCGTTGCAGTTCAAATAAGTAATAATAAAGTTGATGTCTTGGCTGCATGAGTAACAACACCAAGCATACATGTCATCTGCTAAAGTTTACAATGATGATTTTCTGGTAAAGTTTTTTCTGGCCAAGCTACTTCAATATGAACCAGAATTAGACTTCCCCAGATGGAAAGAGGATGAATGAATCTACCTCACAGAATCACTTAACCATGTTCAGCAAAAATCATAATCAAATCTTCTTTTCAACCCAAAACAATTATCTATGCGGAGCAACCATCAGTTTTTCTCAACACCGTCTTCGCTAGGGGCATCGCTCCCATCGGGAATTTTTCCTGGAAAATTAGTCTTCGACGCACTTGAAGAGACCATACTGCAGCCAGAAAGTATGATGTGAGAATATTAAACCATAGGGGAAAAATCCATAGGATTAAGATATATTAGTCTTGCATACCTTCTATCCACAAAAACCATTGATCGAAGTTCACAATTGTTGAATCTGCACATGCAAATCAGTTTTGTTTGGTCAGTTTCCATATCATATTTCAAATATTACTGCAATTTTTCCATGAAAAAAGTATGTTAATCTTGACGGTTGGATTTATATACAGTATAACAACAAAAGCACAGGGCATGCACACCAATGAGTTAATTTTGTCCTTCACGAGGAATAGGATTCAATACCCAACTAATTACTTGGGAAATATCATCATTTTTAGAATTATGGGACTAGAAATGGAAATTAGATGCTCCAAAAATAATGAAAAAGGACTTACGGTTTGCAGATTTCTTCCTTCACAAGAGGCTGGCAATCATATCCATACGCAGAAAGGGTATGGATTAAGAATCCACTGTGAGTAACAACAGCTATCTCAGACTCCTCCCGCGTCCACAACCTGCAGCACATTTGAGTAATATATTCATTCTCATTCTTTTAGTAAGTACGTAAATTAGTCAACCTAATTGAGAATAAAAAACTTTACCAATTCAAGAATTTCTGGCCCCTCTCAGCCAATTCTTCATTAGCTTCTCTAACATCTAGAGTCCAGAGAGTGTCCTCATCGGTTTCTATCTGAGATAATCAGAAGGTCGAAATGATGAGTGACATGATATATAATCAAACATGGGATACTCAATTTCTTTTGGTTCTTTTCATGAAGAAGAAACAAAAAAAGAATTATTTACTTGCCAGTGAAAAGTCAATAGCAGGAAAAAGAGGCTTGTACTCAGTTACACTCCTTCTCTTATCACACCAATGTACACCCTGCATACACAAAACAAGAAGATTAGTGGTGTGTTCTTCATAAACCAGAGAACAGCTAGATTTCCCTCACTTGCATCTGAAAACATGTGCCTGAGAAAACCAAACCTCCTAACCACCAGTGTAGAAATGGCAAAACTTGTGCATTATGACCACATAATAAATAAATAAATAAATAAATAACAGTGTCCATGACCTTTAACTAGAATTCGGACATTTATGTCCAGTTCTACATAGTTTTACTCCCTGAACCTTGGCAAGATATCTTGGATTACTCAGAAAACAAAATAACTTTTCAATTTCTTAGTGTATGTCAAGTCAGAAAAATTATAATTATAAGTGAGGAAGAGAGTGGCTGCACTAAACAGTGCACTAGATTAATTAGGTGAGAAGAAATGTTCAACCAAACATAGCTATAAATTATATGTTGGGTTACTATCCATTTTTTCTCAACAAATCTCGACATGGAGCTCAAGATTTTCATTATATTGTAGATATACTAATCACATTATGTAAGTTTTCATGCTTTTCTCCTATAGAACGAACCTTTTTGCTTTAGCCTGAGAGCAGCAGCATGATGCAGAATCTCGTCAAAAGTTAGAAAATGATCCAAATAGATACATGGGTAAAAGACAAAACATTTCTATTTCTTCTCAAGAACTTGAACCCATAAATAAAGTCAATTGTACTCCCTCTGTTCTACAATTTGAATCACCTAAATTTTTCCATAACTCCCTAAAATAGGATCCTAGTTTTTAAAACATAACTCCCCAAATGGTATGGTTTGAGCCCCCATGGTTTTAGAATGCCCTTGTAGCTAAGACGAAAATTGATAGTCTATTTTTATTTTTTAAGTACCCTGTACTTAAATTCTGCGACAGAATAATATTTAATGAGATACAAGACACTTAAGAAACAAAACAATAGTTGTACGAACAGAAGTTGTAGTTACCAATATCACACTAGATAACAAGAAAAAGAAGAAAATACCAGAGTTTCATTAAATATCTCTGAGATTTCAAATATTTTAGTTAGTCATTGGCATACCAAATGCTCTCGACAAAGTTCCATCGCCACAAATGGTGGGGCATTTAGACTTGAAATTGCTGGACGATTACTCTTCCCGGCATTTTCTGTCATTAGAGGAGCTGCATTGATGCCATCATCAGAACCTACTCCACCAAAGACCCCAACAGCTGTTTGCATAGTCCTGCAATCAACTTGCATTATCAGTGATAAGTCAGATGCTCTAAATAAAATTTCCAATGGCCAGAACTGTCAAAATTTGTCTGTCACCTACCCATATGTCAATAAAGATCAATGCCAGATGCTCTAAATAAAATTTCCAACGGCTAGAACTGTCAAAATTTGTCTGTCACCTACCCATATGTCAATAAAGATCAATACATCTTATTCTAGTGGTTCTTAACCAATAACCACTCGATGGTCTTACTTAGAAGAAAAAAATGTCCTTTTGTATCATTACATTGAAGAAGTACATGATCAAGATAAAGGACAGGTTGTTAGTTACTTCTGGAATAACAATTTTCTCCTTTCAAATATCATCTGTTAAATTATTTGTGAAGATCATTGATCAAAATAAACTAGTCAAATGCCTTCCAGAATAAGAGGCATTAATATCTAGAGTTATACAATTTAGCAAGTATCCATATTCAGGAACAAAGACTGATGAGAGTTCACACAGGTATAACGTATCAGAGATTGGAGAAGAATCAGAACTTCAGCACACTTACCTTAATAGAGGGGAAACAACTACTAATTCAATCTTCTTTGAAAGACCTATGGAACTAATATGCTTCCGCAGATTGTCTACCTGTACAAAGTGTATGAAAAAGTCATTGTGGTTGATTTTTTCTTGGTAAGACAGGAAAACGTACCCTAAAACATTGCCAAGACCTTTCCTCTCAAGTACAATTTCTCAAATGGTTAATAAGCTCAAACCCAAAGTACACAGTTTCTCATTACAAGAACATTGAAGAAAGTATGATTCAAATCCAAACTCAGCTAACATACAGTAATATAATATGCCATCAATTATACCTGTTGCCAGCCAAGAGGGGTTAGTGCTGCATCAAAAAGCTCTGGGGACATGTATGCACTGTGATCCTTTTCTCCAGCCACATTGTGAAATCCCTGGGCATGTCTCACCTACATGTACGAATATGAGTTGCATCAAATTAGATGTGTCTCTCTGAAGTCCAAAATGATCTTAATGAGAACAAAAGATGGGGTAAACATTAAACCAGGTGAATAGTCTTGGAACGGTGCAAAGGGTACAAGCCTTGGCCTCTTACAGCATCCATATCTACAATGTTACAGATTAATACCAAAAAAAATTACAATTCGAAAGATGTTATTTCACAGTATTTTCAGTGATATGTGAAACTGAAGAGTAGATAAGATACACAGTATTTTCAGTGATATGGAGTAGATAAGATACAATTAAAGATCCAAGTAGACTAGATGGTGATCATGCTACTAGATAACTTTTCTTGCAAACATCAAATCAATAAGCACCAAGTAAAAAGGTGATCAAAGCATATTTACAATTTAAAATTAATTGATTTTGATGAAAACCTACAGGATGTACAAAAATTATTTGCAATTAATCTATCCCTCCTGTTTCATTAAAACGATTACACTCCAAATGATACGATTCGAGCTTCCATGACTACTTCAAGGAATAAATCAAAATTACAAATGGATCACAAATAAATAAAAATTAAAAAAAAAAAAACAGCAATAAGATCATCGAAGTAGCGAAGCATCGAGGCACACATGATAAGGTGAGTGGAGAGAGAGAGATAGGTACCGGAGCGAGAGGATGATGCGAGGATGGGAAATGGGGAGGATGAGGAGGAGCGACGGTTTGTGTTTGAAGGAAAAAGAGAAATGGTGAAAAATGTATTATTAATTGTATTTGTAGCTATTCCTGCTGCGATGGCGGAGGAGGTAGTCATTAATGTCTGCTTGGAGTTTGGGCGCCTTGTTTGTATTCTTTTTTTATTCCCAAAATCAGCCGTCAGTTACCTCTTCCTCTCTCCATTGTTTTGCCTTTGCCACGTAGCCACGTGTTTGCTTCTTGTGGGTTGTCATTTTTGGAAGCGTTACTAAACCTTAAATTAATTATTCACCGTGTAGATATTATCATTTCCTGTGGATCTGTGCAAATAGTATTTTACTATGGTATAGGTATAATTTTGTTTTCCATCCAAAAAAAGGGTATAATTTTATTTAGGAATTAAATGCATAAACTTTTAAATTCAACAACCAATATATATAAGCCACACTCATTCGGAATCGAAACCCAGACGTGGAACTAATACTACAAAATTCATCATACACATCTTCATAACTAAATCTAATACGACAATGTCATTCCGGTAAATTCTATGGAGAGCGTGTATAACAACACTCATCTTTTTTATGTGCGACATGTATCCTACTTTTTATTATTTTTTAAATTTAATTCGTCCTTCTTCGATTCAATCATGGTTCCAATATGTAGGTCCCTTCTTCAACTTATCCACATCTTCGACTTATCGACATCATTAAAATTTCCGCTTCGAAATTTTAAAAAAAATCATTAATTTGAAAAACTTTCCCTTCCTCAAGATCCCTGATTCCATACAAAATTTTATTCTTATTACAATATGAGTTGATATATATTAATTATATAATATACTTAATTTGTCTTAAAAGCCCACACAATCTTATATTATATATTTTTCGTTATTTATTAGTTATATGATATGAGCTTTTCTTTAAAGCCAATATCATCTCGCATTTTTAATTATCGGCTTTTCTTTAAAATTATCGGCATTTTAAATAGGTTAAAGAAATACTTTTATCTGGAGCCCACACTAAAGCAAGGTGTCTTCGAGAAGACAAGTATTCAGCATAGGCATTTCCATATGCCTGAAATATTTCACTTCTTTCTCTCATAGGCATTTTCAAAGATTTTGCATTTTTTTCATAAACACAAAATGATGTGTTCCTTTATTGCATCGAAAAGAATTTCGACCTTTCATATCCCACCATTTCGCATCCGGAATCTTTTGGAATTCTACAACGTCGTTTCCAATCTAGTCTTCGTTGTTTGAATTTAGTAATATTGTGCAACGAAGGTAAGTTGTTGAAGAATATCCTTTATTTTTGTTTGCAAGTTCGATTTTTTTCCCGCTCAATTTTCATCCATATCTTCGTAGGTTTCGCTCAATCCATGACAAAATTAGTTTCTTTAGTTCCATAGAAAACCTGCTCTAAGAACCTCAACAAATTCATGGACTGAGTTGGAACCTATGAAGCATTTATTTAACCTATTCAAAATGTTGATGATTTTAATTTTGTGCGAGATGATATCGGCTTTAAAGAAAAGCCTATATCATATAATTGTATGGAAGCGGAGATCTCTAAGGAATGGAGTTTTTTAAATTAGTTGTCTTCTCTAAGAAATATAATTGATAAAATGTCAAATCTTTGAAAATGCCTATGAGAGAAATAAGTGAAATATTTCAAGCATATGGAAATGCCTATGAGGAATACTTGTCTTCTCAAAGACACCTCACTTTAGTGTGGGCTTCAGATAACAAGTATTTCTTTAACCTATTTAAAATGCAAGATGATATCGGCTTTAAAGAAAAGCACATATCATATAATTAATAAATAATAGAAAATATATAATATAAGATTGTGCGGATTTTTAGACAAATTAAATCTATTATATAATTAATATATAATGAAATTAAATATAATATGTTTTAATATAATTAATATATATCAACTCATTGTACTTAGAATAAAATATTGTAATCAGGGGGCTTAGCCCACTGGCCACCGGATTTCTCCCTTAGTGGAAGTCCCGAGTTCGATTTCCTTTGGGAACGAATTTTAATTGGAGTTATAAGGAGGCTTGGTGATTATATATAGGAGTGTTCGGTGCTTGGTGAACTAACTATTAACAATTAACATTGTCCGATAAAAAAAAAGAATAAAATATTGTATGGAAGCGGAGATCTTAGAAGGGAAAGTTTTTTAAATTAACAAATTTCTTGAAAATTTCGAAGTGGGAATCTTAGATGTGGATAAATTGAAAAAGTGGCCCACATATTGGAATTATAATTGGGTTGGAGAAAGGCAACACTAATTTAAATGATGATAAAAGACACGACATGTGTCGTGCATCGAATAGAGGAGTGGTGTGCATAGACTCTCTCGGTAAAATTTACCAGTGTAACGGTGAATCATCCCAGACAAGTACAAATTAAACCAAAAACATAGTGGGATTAGAAGGAAGAGATTCGAAACAGGATTTGGAGGATTAGGGAAACGTCATAATTAAAGTGCACTACACACCATTTTTAAATTTTATTTTTTCAGAATACCGCAATTAAATTAAAGAGCAACTAACTGGATTATAAACAATGAAGCGTCAACAATATGATCAACACCCAGTAATTAATCAGCTTCTACCCTATGCATTTTTCCATAATTTTTTTGAAATATTTGGACCGTGGATTGGACTTAGTAGTTTTATTTTTATTTTTTAAACTTAACTAATTTATTTACCGCTAGCTTATATATTTTGGACTATATTGATTTAGTTTTAGTAACCCAATTAATGGTCTCGAATTATACATGCAACTATAAAGCATGTATTATCTATTAGTGGGTCACTGATTTAATTCATTTAGGAGACATTTACTTTGAGTTATAACTTATAAGATAGATTAATAAAATATAAAACTGCATTATTTGAAGGATAATTAAGATGGTGTACACAACAAATAAAATATAGTAGTGACACATACTATCGTGTACTTTGCTCATGAAGGAAAAACAACAAGAGATACATAATATCTCCAAAGAATATATAATAGGAGTATATCGCCGAACTTACGAATAGCAACAAGATAGACGGATCCCTCTCCCCTTTCTGATAGCTGCTATCAATATTCAACTTGTTTTTTAATTATATTTCATTACTTGGTAATCCATCTATTACTATATTAATAAACGTTTGCATATAATCGATTAATTTCATTCATGCAAAGTGTAACAGAAATAAGATATCAATAAGCAGTAAATCCATAGAGTTGCATCTACATGTTTGGCAGTTTGTAAGAAACAATGCGTAGAAATTTCGACGTAGCTAGCCTATGCACAGTTTGATTTGTTAAGTGAAGAAAATTATAGAATATGTTATTTTTAAGACTATCAAGAACAATTCTGCTCTGGAATGGTGACCATTGCTGAAGAAAATATACCAACCATAGGATTTGAACAACCATGGATTTGGAAAGTATCATCCATGAATTATGAATACCTATAATTTCCAGAGTCGATTTACACATGACCAACAGCACAAATTTTGCAAGATCCCTTCATTGAAAATTGCTCTCTATATTACACAATTTATTGTAACTAAGTTGCTAAATTTTATCTCAATATTCAAACAAACTTGGAATCAGCTGACTCCTGATTCCAGCATTGGGAAGAAACTCCAGTTTTTCTGAGCAACGTCGTTTTTGGTGTTGTTGAAGTTGAAATCTTTGCTCAAACCGAGTGAGATGGTCCGATGCTTCTGATTCCATTCCTTCACCTCCCCATCTAAATCTCTCCCATTATCAGTTTTGACAGTTGCCTGTGTTCGAAAAAAATGTGCAACCTCTGTCGCCAAATCCTTACCTTTGGTGCCTTGTGCCGCCTCTTGTATAGTTGCTGACCAGAATTTGGGTGACACGATCGTTTCCTTCACAATACACATCGGAGTATCTCCACCGGTCAACTCAAATGAAACTCTATGATCAACTAGATTATCACTGTCTTGAGATGGAGGTTCTGCACCATTAGGCGTCAATGCTCCAGAGCCTAGCCTCGACCCCCGACCATTTGGCGTCATTGACCCTGAGCCGACTCTTGAACCCCAAGTAGTGTTTAAGAAGTGTTCATAGCCAACACATTTTGGAGCTTCCACCATGCGAAGAAACTCAATATTAGCGTGTTTATCAAAGAAGGGTGAGGAGGTTCCAGAAGTAGAAACTGCTGAGACAGGTGATTTGACATGGTAGTGATAAGGTTGGGAGTCATATTGGGATCTCGGATTGTTTCCAGTGTTTCTCCATCTCTGAGCCAGTAGAGACGAAGACAGAAGCTGAGCAAAAGGGGCTTCCGGTGAAGAAGGTGTTGTCATTTGAGCAGGTTCGGGAGGTGGAGTGAAAGAAGCAGTGGATGGTTCGGTGGTGAAGGTGGAATAAACGGGTGGTGACACCAACTGCGTCTCGTGTGCATAAGGGCCAATCAGGAAGATGTGTGCAGTCATGCATGGAGAATTTGCATGGACGGATAGGGATGAGAGGGAAAGCAAAGCAGAATCTGATGGGAGATAAGAAGCAGGAGAAGAGGGAGGGGCGATGAATGGCAATGTTATGGTTGTTGCAGTGTGATTCCCGTTTTCAACATAACAAGTTGCAGGAACCTGTGCAGAAGTGTCGGAATTGAGAAGGGCGTCGCCAATTCGTTTGTGGTGCTTGTAAGAACCAAAACACCAGTAGAGACTCCACCAGCCTGCCCATCTTCTCTTCTGATATAGGCAACATTGTTTATCAGATTCATTTTTCAACTACTAAAAAAAGATGAAAGATTTTGTGTCAATCTGGATAAGAAACAGATCAAATTCGACACATATGGGTATGGAACTATAACTTCATCAAGATGTGTCAAATCATTTACTAGGTTAAAAAGCATCCGCACCATATATATACGAGATTTACACAGCTCAACACAACTCCCTTAAGTAATGAATTGCCTAAAATTTACTCGACTTCCTTGCTGTGAAAAACCTTATGATCAAATCTTTTACATGGTTCGATTCTTAGGGAACCACTCGAATACAAGTTCACATACTGTCGTTCTCTTTCTAACTGGATCAAGCATAACAACCATGCTGAGTAGTGTACAGATGCTTGTAATTCCTATATCAACCTGTAGTTTTGCCTATGTGAGTGATAGTTTAAAGCATAGCTCTCACTGTATAATGCACGTTTACTTTGCATGATAAGATGAATTGATAAAGTTGAGTATTTGAAGGATAAAATTGCCAAACAAGTTCAAAATGAAGCACTCTATCAAAGTTAATTTTTGTCAATCCATCTTAGGTGCTGACTAATTCTCTCATGAAAGACTGTGTGTGTGCCAATCTTGATCGACCTAATCGCACAAAATTATAGCCCCGGCCCCGGCCCCAGTCCCACACATAACAGTGAACAATTGTATTTCTCTTCCTTTGATTCAATTCACTTGTATAAGATGAAGGATTATTCGATCATTTGCTCATAACCTGACTGCGACTTTTCTAAATCTGCCAAGGATGGGCATCTTCCATATCAACACATCTAAAGATTTTCATGGAATTATTTAACTAGGGGTTCTAATAATAATTTGCCCCAAAAGATCTCAGCATTCTTTCAAATGAGATAATACTACATCCTGTTCTATTGAATTTGATCTGAAATGGCCCAATTTCAGCATTCTTTCAAAATAATCCAAGGGAGATATCAGACAAAATCAAGAAACTTGAGATAATCAAATGGCACAACCACATACTAGCAGACTCTTCATCTTTCTCTATCACTCACCTGAAGTCTAGACGGTTGATTTCTGGGTTGAGCTGCAACTATGGCGGTTGCTGCAGCAGTAACCGTCTCTACGCTGTCATGTACGCTTCTCATCTACAACTTTCTCCGATGTGAAATTGCGGTTGGAACAAGTCAATGGCAGCTAAGATTTTAAGAGGGAAATCACCAACTAAAACCAACCAAGAACCGCTGGCCCTTTTAAATGCAATCTTTTTCAATTCAATTATTTGCTTACCCTTTATTTTAGTGGACTTTACATTGGCACTCCCATCCCATCTCCCATATTTTTATCTAAGGAAAATGGAAATTTTAGTTTCTTTTTCTTTTCACCTTCTCATTTTTGGAAATTAATTTCAATGAATATTACTATATAAAATACTCATTATTTTATCTTGAATCATATTTTTATAGGGATGTGTCTCATGTTAGTAGGGGCTCCACTATTTTTATTAAAACAATAATTTTTCACCGATTTAACGATATGTTCATTTAGGGAACATGAAGAGCTACTAGATAAGTAAGATAAATTTTTTTACTTAGTTAATAATAGTAAGTTAATTACATTTATAAATTTTGAGTCATAAGTTTAAACTAAAAAAATTATAGTTTTTAATTTCTTTCCTCTTGTTCGGCAATTTCAGCCTCTCCTCATCCTCCAACCTTCGATATTTTGGTCTTCAATTGTGTCGATTTAGTAGGGACTATAGATAAGTTCCGACAATTTTATCATAGTATTAGATAGTAGAAAAAATAAAAATATATGTAGGGGCTTAATCCCCTCCCCTCATCCATTTGTATCTGCCACTGGCGACTATACTTAATGAACATTTTATAATTGAGTGTGTCTCCACATTTCCTAATTATACGTGGTTTCATTTCCAATAAATCACGCTTCCTTGCATGAAGATGTTCTCACATACATTTTCAAGACCATGTATGAGAAACTGACATTGGTTACGTTCTATATTTCGTTTATTTCTCATCCAATATTCTTAAATATAGTTCTGCAATTTTTTTATATTTTTTTGTATATAATAAATACCAAATATGTATTTATTATATAATAAAAGGCTAATCAAAATAAGAATCTAATTTCATATTTATTTGAAATTGAATTTTGAGAGTAAGAAAGAAAACATGAAACAATAAAAGATGAAAATACTAACCCAAAATTAGTATAATAAAATTTATTTATTAGTGTTTATATCGGCCTTATGAATTTTATTGAATTTTGGCTTAGTATTTATATCGGCCTTATGAAATAATAATTTATAGATTATATAATAAAAGGCTAATTAAAATTCTATACGTACAAATTAATCTGTAACGGATAAAGAAAGAAAAGACGAAATAATAAGAGAGTAGTGTAGAAAAATCTATAAAACTAATCAGAGTTGCATAATAAATTTGGTGATTTAATGATCAAATGATAAATAATATACTAGGGTATAAATAAAAGAAATATAATTATCCAAGAATTTAAGTGTTCTCTGTGCTTAAAAAATTAAAACTTAGTTTCGGAAAGTGATTAAATGCTCCCAAACCGTTAGTTTGTCGACAATGTTATATACTTTGCTTGCTGATTTTGATATATTGCATAAAATATCTTTGTCTTTAATTTTCTCAACAAAATGTATCGTGAAAAGAAGACGCATAAATTTATTACAAATTTTCTTTAATGTTTTAGTGGTGTGGAGTTATTAAAAAAGAGGTGTGATGGATGAAAGAGGATATCACACATTTGAGTAAAAATGAAGGCATAAAGAGTGATGGAGTTCTTAAAGTGGACTTAGAAAGGAGGTTTTATGTAAGAGTGAGAGGGAATGTAAAGTATAATCCAATCATATCATCACGACCTCAATCCTTGTCCAATCATATCTGCTCCATCTTCTGAGATTCAAGTAAGATCAAGTACTATGTTAAATTATGTTGGTCATATTGATATATTTCTGTCTCCAACTTTGTTGATTCTATTTCTACCACCACACGTCCTGGCCTTACCATATTTCTTCATATTTTTCTCATTTTACCAATTTTCTCTCATCAAAGTGACTAGTCTTCATGAGCCTCACTCTAACAAGGAAGCTAGTTTTACATTAAATAGATTGGTGGCCAAATGATCTATATGGCATTAATTACACTGAGGTATTTTCACTTGTTGATAAATTGATTAATGTCAGAATACTCATTGTCATAGCTATTATCAATATTTGGCTCATCTATCAAGTTGATGTCAATAATATTTTTTTTTGGATTAATAGTGTTTTATGTCTTCAACTTTTAGCATTTTCTAACATATGTTCTCAATTTACGTTAATAAAATAAAGACCCTCATTTTTAAGATTTTTCTAAAATATATCTCCAACTTTTAATTGTTTTCCAATATATGTCCCCATCTTATATTAATGAAAAAAAAAAAAAACTCTATTTTCACAAATTTTTCATAATATGCCCCCAATTTACCAAATAAGTACATGTTTATACTTTTTATACACATTTTTTATTTCATGTACCATTTGAAAATGTATATTGTGAACTTAATCTTAGAAAATACACATGTGTTTAATGAGAGATCTTTGGAAATTAGAATATCCAAGAGCTCTCATTCAACACATGTGCTTTTTCTAATATTTAAGTTCACAATGTACATTTTCCCATAGTATGTAAAATAAAAATTTATAGAAAAAAGAAAAACAAATTATTAACATGTAACTATTTTATATTGTGGACATATTATTAAAAAAAATTAAAGATGGGGTTTTTTTATTAATATAAATTGGAACATATATTAGAAAAAATTTTAAAGTTAAAGATAAATTTTGAAAAAAACTGAAAAATGGGAATATTTTTTTCATTACCATAAGTTGGGGACATATTTTGGAAAAAACTTAAAGATGTAGGTCTTTTCTTCATTAACGTAAGTTGGGAACATATTTTGGACAATGCTAGAAGTGTTGGGGACATAAAACACTATTAACCCTATTTCTCACATGAATTTCTACATGATGAAATATATATGTATTCTCCAAAGGGGTACAAGAAAACTAATTTTTTTTTTCCCAAATATATCGTTTAGTTAAGAGTCGTTATAGCTCAAGCTTCCAAAAAATGAAATATTGAATTTTGCATTAATCTGTTCAAGTTTAGTTTCTCACAGTCATCTCATGATCACTGTTTATTTGTAAAAAGCACAGGTTCTTCCTTTATTTTGTCTTCTTGTGATATCTTTATTACTAGTCTTAATGAGCTTTGATCACTAAGCTTAAACAATATTTGAATGCAGTGTTTACTGTCAAATATATGGGTTTGGCTAGCTAGGTACGTACCTTTTGGGCATGGAGATAGCTCGGGACGTCTCTGGAACAAAAATTTGACAGTAAACCAAGCAGACTAATGTGCATGTTTCTTCGCTGAAGCAGAGTATCGTGCTTTCAGTGTTACTATGAGCTTATGTTCGGTCCTGATGGGGTACTGAACAGGTGTATTGGGGGGAGGGGGGTTGTGGAATACACCTGAAGGCGAATTTTCAAAATTTCAAACTGAAACTGAAAAGATGCTCAGTTAAAACTGAAGCAGGTTTGACTGAAAGAAAAAAGGTTCAGTTAAAAACAGAGAGGGTAGAGACTGTGACTGGAGATTTGTTCGGTCGAGTTCATCTCAGTGTGAGGAACTAGTCGACACGCAGATATCCAGAGATGGTTCAGTCTCAGAGAATTTGAAAACTAGAGGAGTTAGAAATCTTACTGATTGTCTTCAGATTGATCAGTTAGACCGATAACTCGGCAGCGGAAAAAGAGTTTTACCTTAAAACGTTTTCTTCACATATATTAAAAGTTCAGTTATTTAATTATCGATATTCAGTTATAAGCAAAATAGAGAAGTAGAAAGAACCGAACAGGTAAATAACTGAAAGCATATAAAGAACGCAACAAGTTTTACGTGGTTTGGAGAAATACCTCCTACGTCCACGGGCTGCTGATCAAACAGTCAAACACTAAACTCTGGGCTCGTGCTTACGGGTGCACAACAAACCTTTCACTGACTTCACTCGTCAATACCTACTCACAGTGTAGGAATTTCTCTACACCAAAGCGCACTGGGCTTGGTGACTCTCTTTCTAACTTACGGGTGTTAGACAACCTAGTGTTAGTCTAGCTTCGACTCAACAATTTACAAACTCACAACTTTTCTCTCTGGGAAAAAGGGTTTGTTTTCCAACTAAAATTGTAGTGAACAGACTCACTACAATCACAGAACTAGGCTTTGGATACGAACGAGTAATGCCTAGATGTAAGGAAGTTTTTGTGTCTCAGTAGAGTTGAGAACTAGGATTCTAATGACTTCCTTCTTCGATTCGCACTTGATTGAAAATGAGTTTCGGCTGAATTGCAATTTCGGCAGAGGTTCAGCTTCAGCAATGAATCAGTGACCTTTGAGAGAGATGAAGGTCCTCTATTTATAGGCGACTTTGAAAAAGATTCGTTGGAGAGATAACTTCTTCAAAAATCTGCCGTTGAGAAATACGATTCCAGATTTGATCTTCAGACTATGTAAAGCTCTGAGATCTTCTTCTTCAAATGGCTTCACGTCGAAATATTGGGTGGATGAATTCGCGGCAACTTTTAGTCCTAAAGAGGAAACAGAAACGCGCCATATGAGTGTTGATTCTGAGATCTCCCGCATTAAATGCATTTTATTTCATAGTCAACCGCCGTGCTTTCCACGTGGCAAAGGACAGATTCTCCTTGCCTTGCAACTTATGGCTGAATGTTGCGTTTATTTCTTTAAGTCCAGATCTGACGTGGCACTTCTCTTACTTCAAATAACTGAGTGAATCAGTTATGACTGATGGTGAGACTGACTTAGTTGATGCCAGTTGAGATTTCATCAGTTTCTTTAGACAATAGATGCCACTGTCTTCGATCTTCAGTCTTCAGTCTTCTCCTCTTCAGTTTTCAGTCTTCTGTTCTTCAGTCTTCAGTCTATTCTAAAGAAGGTGATCCAAACACATGGGTCCAAATAGAAAGTCCTTAAAAAAACCTATCTTTTGGTATCATCAAAATTGAGGTAGGATATTTCATTAATTTTCCCAACACAAAGGTTGGTGCACGTTTACAGGGTTCTACTATCATGCGTCGAGAAAAAACCACGCTCTGTTCTATATTATCACTTCTTGCCTACAATGTCTCGGTCACAGTGGTTTTCAATAAATGTGCAGAAAAATAAAAATCTGACCGGACACGTGACTGGTTTGCGGTTTAACCGGGCCGGTCCGGTTTTTAAATCCTTGGTTTTGATTGTCATTTTTAACATATCTACTTTATGTTACATTATATAGGTATAATAAATGTTACACTATTTAAATAATAATAAATTCATTTTATATTCGCAACATGTGAAATCAATGATCAAAATTTAGCAATACATCTTTTATCTAATGAGCATCATTAGATATTTAAAAATTTCTATACAAATTTAGATATGTTTCTTACATATTTATACTAATCTAAAAATGTCTAAAACATTTACTTGTTGTTATGCGTCAGAGATTGTATCTCCTGCCGAGTCAGTTTTGAGGGCATGTGGCAGATGATGAAAGCTTCTTTGATTCATAAAGAAGAATGATGCATATTAGAGAGGGTGGTCAAGAGACTGCTATTCTTTTATTTCCTGAATTGAAGAGTTGGAATCAAGATATGAGTTTTTGTGGTGGAAAAGGCGTCGATTAAGGTACAAAGTTCATTGGTCACAGATCGAAATGTGAGTTTGGGAACAGCTGATGATGATGCAACTTTGAAAATGCTAATGACAATGCAAGTTTTAAACAGCTGATGATCATGCAAGTTTAAAAAAAGTTAATGAGGATTCAGAAACAAATTAAAGCATCAAAAGACAAATTATATAACTAGGAAGTGAAGTTGAAAGACAGTAAGTAGAGATTATAGAAATGCAATTACTTTATATCTTGGGCAGTTTTTGATTCAAGATGAGGAAAACAATTACTGGTTTGTTTGTTCAAGTACTTCTGCTCATAAATGGATGATTAGGTTAGGTCAATAGTGATGATTCTTGCATATGATATAGTGAGCTTTATTGGAAATCAAATATAATTAAAATGTAGTTACAAGTTACAACCTTCTTTTTTCATGTATTATTTAAAGTTGTATGAGTGATAAAAATGTCTTAAAAAGGAAATGACTCAAGCTAGTTGGGACGGCTAAAAAAGGAATACGACTCAAGCTAATTGGGACGGATAGCATAAAACTTCTACGATGCTTAAGTTGTCATTTTGGGTTGAGATGTTTGATGATCTTTATCTTTTCTGAGATGGTGAAGGCGCCAGTGAAGATGAAGATACGAGCTCGGTTGCATCGTCGTCGCCGTCTACTTCACTAACATCGCATTTTATTTTCTTGATCAGTTGGGCTTTCCCGTTGTCGTTCACCACCATCATGTTACATGGGATCTTCTTCGCGTAGTACTCTATGTGCTTCTTATCGTGGTGCCTGATAAACAC
This sequence comes from Salvia sclarea, assembly GCA_036873715.1. Taxonomy (NCBI): domain Eukaryota; kingdom Viridiplantae; phylum Streptophyta; class Magnoliopsida; order Lamiales; family Lamiaceae; genus Salvia; species Salvia sclarea. The sequence goes on from JAYJMF010303816.1 coordinate 27,525, forward strand.
AAGCAAATGGGTAATCTAACTTGTGCTCTTTATTTCAACGTTATACATAATTATTCAAAATAGGCTTGGATGTTATAATTAAAACTGGATAATTTGATAGATGACTAGATTTGCTTCGATTACGCTCCTAAATAATTTGGTCATGTACCTATCAAAAACCACTAGAGTAGCATGTAAACTGCTGATTTGTTCGATCACAAGCAGTCGCAATGGATGTCCCATTTCTGTTCTAATTTCCGGCACCACCTGCAAAATTGAAACAAATTAAAGCACTCTTATAATTATAAGCCTAATTATGAACCTTAGTTCATCAAACGTTAGCTCAATAGTTGTAAAAAATGTACCCCATATTTTCGACATAGGTCGAGAAGTCGTTGAAGTTTTTGATATTTGAGATCAATCTTGACATCATTTTTCTCTAATAACGGCACAAGATCTTCTAGGTCCATGCCCCATCCGTCTGCCCAAGTCTTGGTAGACACTGTAGAGGAAAACTTTAATTTACAACGTCATAAATATTTGTCGTAGAAGTGGGTATGTATAGATGATACGAGAATAAATTTTATTGTACAAAATGACGTCCTATATATAGTCTTATTTACTCGACAACATATGGTCATTTACAAGGTAAATGTGTGATATCATATCCATGTGGGATTTTGTATACCACCTCTTAGTTGGGATAAATATATAATACTATAAAACAGGAATAAATTCAGGTAGGAAAGGTAAATTTCGTAAGAAATAAGAATGAATCTGGGCCTTCCATTGAGTTAGATCAATGGTTGAGATTTAATTTTCAGTTGTGTTAAGTATTTGTGTTTGTGTGTGCTACGCAAAGGTTGTGCTAGAGGTTTGTATTGTTTGTACTAAGTGTTTGTGTTGTTTGTGCTAGAGAATTCGTGCTACGAAATAATGAAATATGTGTTAAACTCAGATATTTAAAATTTGTGTTAACTAGTAATACTGATAGTGTTACACACATATGAAAGATGTGCTAGGCGAAAATAATTTTTCCTATATTCCTACACTAAGAAATTTCTCACCGTAACCCACCCCGTACAAAATATACTAATTATACCGTAAATTAAGTTATGGCTATTCTTAAATTTTCAACGTGAACTTTGATTTCGTGGTGACTCTTTAGCTTATATTTACAAATATTATTAATATAACATGTACTTGTCTTTGTTGTTAACTTAATAGCTAGAGTAAAAAAAAATTCGACCAATTAAAATCGACATATATGACTGCTAACTAGTTTGGCATCACAAAAAATAAAATAACACTATAAATCAGCTTCTGAGATGCATGTACGTCAGCCTTTACTTGACTGAAATATTTACTCAAGCTAAGTATATATATTTGTGATGTTTGTAATTTTAGGCTAAAAAGTCACGATATAACGGAAATTTGTCTACACTTTAAGAACAATCCATTAATTTATTATTAGACTAAATCAATGCTAATCACATAAACTGAATTTAAAATTTGCAAGGACATTTTAGGAATTACAATTTTATATGTAATTTTGATGCATCCTATAGCTATTAAAGAGTGGATCATATATTGCATTTATTGTAACACATACTAACAAACATAACATATATAACACCATAGATTGATAAAATAAGAATTGAGTATTTGAAGTATAAGATATATAATTAAATGAATTCAAAGTTATTCAATCCATCAAAATATATTGTAAATTATGTTAGATTATTTTTATGTGTCCTCTTATAACTCAAATAAAACACTCCGTTATTAGATTAAAAGCGTGTCTGACTGAACTTATAAGTTATTGCAAAGTGTTCAGCAAATTAAGTCTCTAAACAAGATGTGAAATAAGCTCCAACAACTTATAAGCTCCCCTAAAAAATAAGTTGATCAACTCCAATTTAACTTTTCATGATTAGCAACAACCAATTACTGAAGAAATGGCTTCATATTTCCAACATCTATACACCCTTCCAATTTAACTCTTTGATTTTCTATCTCTAACTATGATTTTTTTTCTTTTAAACTCACAATTCATTTTCTAACTAATAAGCTCATTATCCAATATACTTTGTCTAACTTATAAGCTCTTCAGACTTTGCATCTTATTAGTTCTTTAAAATAAGCTTAGCCAAACACCCACTAAATCTATATATCCTAACAACGTCAAACAAATTTAAAATTGCAAGGGCATTTTAGGAATTACACATCCTAGTTATCAAAGAATGGATCATATATTGCAACTGTTGTAACACATCCTACCAAACATAACATAGTATTATCTTATATTGGCTAAGATAACTAGTCAAACATGAATTAACTTACATGGTATATTGAGGTAGGGTGTGATGCCGAGGATGTTTATCTTTGAAGAAGTATCGAAGGTGAAGTTCTTTAGCACCCACTCGAGTATCTCCATCGAGAACTCTTTGAGGGCGTCCATCACTATAAGCACTCGTTTAGGAACCTCCATTGATGCATCCAACACAACATTTTCTGCAAATTGTGCTCTAATATTATTAGGAAAGCACTTAGGCATGTTTATTGATTTTTTGTATTTACATGTGGATCATGTAATGAAGCATGTGAAGAAGGTTAGTAGTAGTGTTTAGAGTGATGAGAGAGAGAGAGAGAGAGAAGGGAGGAAGAAATTGATGCATGGTTTTGAAGAGTTTATATAACATCAAGGAAAAGGAGTGTCACATTAGGAGATGTGATTTTAATCATGGTGTATATCGAAATCATTTGCATAGACTATGTCATTCGAGAATATATATATTCCACTACAATGCCAAGGGACTCACTTGGTTTTCTAAGAAGAGAGAGAAGAAAATGTGACATAGATCTTTAATTTTGTCTAGGCCACCGGGTTATCCTTAAACATTCTTGATGTACATGCTTCGACTGCAAAATAATGTAAGCTCATTTCCTAGTTTTCTCCACATGGCGAAATAAATAAAATGTCGATCGATATCCTCTTGTACCTTTGTCTATTAGGTAAAGATGCTGCGAAAGAACTTGGACTGTAATTATGATTTATATATGACCATGCATGCGGAGAAGCACGTGGTTCTAGATTTTTGTCATGCTCGGCTAGAACCGAATTGGACAGCTCACAATTTAGAAAATTTTGCTATTTTTCTACTTATATATAGTCCTGAAAGTATGTTCAATTCCCATCCTGGCTACTAGATATATTGTTTTCTATTGATAAAAAACTAAATCGCATAATTTTTCAATTAAGGAAAAAGATACTTATTAGAAAATAAAATTTTATTATTATATGATGAACCATAATTTAATTCTTATTGTAAATATTAAATATCATAAATTTGGAATATTCAAACCAAATATTTATTCATGAACCAAAATATAATATATTCTCTCCGTCCCATTCTTCTTGTCCAATTTCTTTTCGGTACGAGATTAATAAAACAAAGTTGGTGAGTGTGATGGTGAGACTCACATGGGACCCACATATGCTTTTTATGAGTAAATTTTTGCCAGAAAAGGAAATGAGACCAAGAAGAATGGGACGGCTCAATAAGGAAGATGAGACAAGAAGAATGTGACGGATGGAGTAAAAAATAACTAATCCTAACATGGATTAGTAAACTCTAATTAATAATATTAAAACTAAGACATAAAAAGTTTAAGTTGAAGTAACAATGAAAAATTGGACATGACGTATAACTTTTAACTCACAGAATTTAATAATTAACATGATCACTCCATCTATCCCCTATTTCTTGGACGCCGTTGAACTAGTAATTGAACGTGTAAGTTCGTCGCATGATATATATATCTCTCAACCTCAAAAAATAAATGAAGTGTTCACATCCAAGTCAACTGCAGAAAATATTGAAAATGTCATCCCCTTCATGAATTTCAATAATTGAAACGTAACCTCTCGGCTACAATAATGATTTACATTATATAAATATAGTTCTAAATATCCACCTAATGGTCTAGCGATAATAGTAATTTATAATGCCTATGTAGATTCTTCTGCCGGCACCATGTTTCTTCTCGAGATAAAAAAGATTTGGATGATCATCATATTAATTACCTGATAGATATTTTTTAGGTGCATGTACGTGTTGTTTTGGTTGTAAATTTATTAACTATAAGAAAATAAGGGATAAAAAAATGGAAAAGTTTTATCATATTTTAGTGGTCTCCATTATTATATCATGTTCTCTGGGATGAAAAAAGTAAAATTATTATCACACTAAATACTCCTGATAATATTTGTCATAATTTGATTGAAAATAAAAGAAAATGGATTTTCTACTAAAAAAATTATCCCGACTAAAAAAAATTATCAACTCTACAAAATATATGTGAAAATATTGAAAAAGAGAATAAAGGATTGACAAAGAGAACACACCATTATTATTAACACTACAAGAAAACACGCCATTAACGATGGAATTTAATGACGGACGGTATTTCGTCGTTAATGGTGCGGCCTTAGCGACAGAATTTTTTGATCTAAATAGCGACGGAATTAGCGACAGATTAGCGACAGAATTTTCTTTTTTATTGATTATTTTATTTAAAAAAATAAAATATTCCGTCGTTAGATAATTAAATTATTTTTATTTTTCCGTCGTTAATTCGTTAATTTTTAATTATTAAAATATTCCGTCGTAAATTCTATCGTTAAAAATTTAATTTTTTGTTATTTTTATTTTTCCGTCGTTAATTGATTAATTTTAATTATTTTTAATCATTAAAAAATTATGTCTTTTAATCCTTCGTTAATTAATTAATTTATTTTTATTTTTATTTTCCGTCGTTAAATCCATCGTTAATTCATTAATTTTTTTTTATTTTTAATTATTAAAAAATTCCGTCGTTAAATCCGTCGTCAATTAATTAATTAGTTAATTATTTTTTAA